>LPNX010120482.1:2819-100301 GCA_001517045.1 Pseudotsuga menziesii
TTGCGAACTGGAGAAACTGAATCCCCCACTTGGGCCTCCACCACCTCAATCCTCCATCACTCTGATAGCAAGCTCACTAACAAAGGCAAGCTTGGGAAGAACACAACAGTGCTCCAAAGGGACAAAGGGATGCAGACTCAAGTATAGTTCTGGCAACAATGGACTATAGTTTCGGTACTCTCAATTCTCTCTCATGCTTTCAATGTCTCAATGGTTCCTTATATAGCTTTTCAAAGTGATACTAAAAGGTCGAATCCGTGCGATCTCAAGGCATATGGAAGGCTAGGAGTCATATGAGTCGGATCCAAGTCAAGGAACGGTCCAACAATTTTGGATTATGCACACATCCTGATGTATGCGACTATAGAGGGAATATCCGCGTATGTACACGGTTATCAGGGAAAAGGCCGTGTATATCATTTTTCTAATGTTTTTAGGGATGGTCAATGATACATCAAAAGACAATAAATGGTCCATAGGGAATAATGAGTCTGCAGCGGGATAGGGGAAGGCCATACAATGTGTGATTCACCTAGTGTGGTGAAATACGCTATAACAACCACAACCATGATGGAGTCATTTAAATTCTGATTTTTAGGCAGTCCAGTAACAAAATCGAGACTAATTATCTCCCATTTCCAGCTAGGAATGGGCAATGGCTGAAGTAATCCAGCTGGGTGTTGATGTTCAGTTTTCACTTGCTGACATTCAAAACACCTAGCAATATATTCTGCCAGTTCAGTCTTCATGTTTGGCCAAAAATATTCTTTCCTTAACATAGTTAGAGTCTTTTGATAGCTTGGATGACCTGAGTATGGAGTTTTATGGATTTCATCTAAAATTAATAACTTAACTTTAGGCACATTAGGTACATACATTCTATCTTTATACAGTAAAAATCCCTTTGCATTCAAACTGTACCCTTTACTTAAGCTTTCTGTTGGATTTTCTTTTGTTTTAGCTTGTAAGTTTTGGTAAATTTCATCTTGTTCTATCCCCGCTTTAAGCTGTTCATCCAGATCTATTGTATAAGTGTTGATAACTATTGTGAAGTTCAGCCTTGCATTCCTACTTAATGCATCAACAACCTTATTTTCTTTATCTTTAATGTGTTGAATTTCGAAATCATACTCACTTAGAAAAGCTAGCCACCTAGCTTGTCTGGCATTTAGATTAGGCTGATCTAACAGATATTTTAATCCTTTATTATCAGTCATTAGAATAAATTTTTTGCCAATTAGGTGATGACACCACATCTTTAGAGCATGTATAACAACAACTAATTCTAGATCATAAGTTGCATAATTCTTTTCATGAATTTTTAATTTCCTAGACTCATAGGCAATAACATGCCCTTCTTTAGTCAGAACACGGCCTAAACCATCATTGCAGGCGTCAGTGCACACTACAAATTCTTTATTTGGGTCAGCTATTCTTAAAATAAGTGCGCTGGTTAATAAATTTTTTAACTTTTTAAATCTTTCCTCGCATTTCTGGTTTCAATCAAATTTCTTTCCTTTCTTCTGCAAAGAAGTTATTGGATTCACGATTCTCGAAAAACATTCAATGAACCTTCGGTAATAACCGATAATTCCCATGACGGATCGAACATCAGTTACATCTTTAGGAATCGGCCAATCTTCGATTGCCTTTATTTTTTCGGGATCCACCGAAATCCCTTCCTTAGTCACCACATGACCTAAGTACTGAATCTTATCCTTGAAGAAATCGCATTTACTAAACTTTGCAAAGAGTTAATGATCTTGTAGCTCTTGCAAAACAATTTTTAAATGTTCTTTATATTCTTTTTCAGTTTTTGAATAGATTAATATGTCGTCTATAAACACGACCACAAACTTATCTAGATACTTATGCGTAACGTTATTCATTAAACACATAAAAATAGTTGGGGCATTAGTAAGCCCGAATGGCATGATGAAAAACTCGTAATGGCCATATCGAGTTCTAAAAGCCGTTTTAAAGATGTCTTCATCTTTAATCCTAACTTGATAATATCTAGACCTTAGATCAATTTTTGAGAACATCGTGGCTCCACGTAGTTGATCAAACAGATCATCTATGCAAGGCAGCAGGTATCTATTTTTAATAGTCATCTTATTCAACTGATGGTAATCTATGCAAAGTCGCATGGTTCCGTCCTTTTTCTTAATTAAGATGACAGGTGCCCCCCAGGGAGACACACTAGGTCGAATATACTTTTTATCAATAAGTTCTTTTAATTGTGACTTTAATTCATTAAGTTCAAGTATGTTCATTCGATAAGGGGCCTTTGAGCTGGGTACTGCACTAGGTACCAGCTCAATGGTAAAATCTAGTTCCCTTTTTGGAGGCAGTCCCAGAATTTCTTCCAGAAATACATCAACATATTCTCTTAAAACTGGTATGTCTTCCAATTTTAATTTTTCTGTCTCATTTAGATTCTCCTCATCAGTTATTGTTACTACATAAGCTTTAAAACCCTTCCTAACAGCCCTCTTAAGCTACAGAGTAGAAATCTGCCTTATGGTAGTTCTTTTAGGGATTCCCTTTACATTTATTGATTTTCCATCATTATTTATACACGTAAAGGTTTTATCATAACAATTTAGAATCACCCTATGTTGTTCTAACCAATCCATACCGATTAGTAAGTCATAAGAACCAAGAGGTAATACATTAATCTTTACAATAATTTCAAATTGATCCATAACTACTGCACATTCTTTTACAAAATAGGTTACCTTCCTTTTTGCACCAGTGGCTAATTGAACCAACCAAGAATTTTCAAATTTTTCAACAGGAAACTTACATTCTTCTACCATTTTAGGTGAAATATAACTGAGACTAGATCCTAGATCAATTAAATAGCTATAGGGGTTTGGTTTATCATACCGTCTACTTCCACCATGGAAGTTTGATATTCTGCTTGTCGATTCTCCAAGGCTGCATCAATTCTGGGCATAGCCTCGCTAAATCTCCGACAGTCATTTCCTCATGTATGGTATGAATATTACTGACAGGATTTTTCCTTTAGGAGAGACTGAGGCATAATGTGGGCCATTACACTCCCAACACTTTATAGGTTCTTTGCGTTCAAAGTTCTTTGTGTAATTACCATGGTTATTAGCAGATTCTTCACCCTTTGAATTATTCTGATTGCTTGGTGAATTATTCTTATTCCCTTGGAAATTCTTGTTAGCAAAATTTCTGGCCTTAATGTTTTTAGAATTTCGGTTGGGCACAAATTCTTTCTTCTTTTGATCATAATGGTTATTATTCTCCTTGGCCTTCCAGTTGGCCATGCTCTCCTTCTTCCGATTCTGTTCATAACAGAAGTTGGCTTTCCTCATAGCTTCTTCCAGAGTTTTTGGATTGTCATACTCAATCCTGTCCTTAATATGATAAGGTAGATAGCTGAGGAATTGATGTACCTTTGGTTTTTCATCTACAAGGTATGGCACATACCTAAGCAGACTTAAAAACTTGTTGTTTAGATATTTCATAGTCATTGATCCTAATTTAAGCTCATAGAATTATTTTGTTCTCTCTTCATAGTATTGCTCAGACATAAATTTCTTTTTAAAGTACCTCTTGAAGGTACTCCAATTTATGTTCTTCTCTTTTATTCCCTTCACTCTCTTAAAGTCCTGCCACCAAATATCATCCTTTCCTGAGAGATTGTAGATAGCCATTCTAGCGTTTAATTGGTTAGAATAGTTATAAATATGGAAGTACTTCTTCATCCCAGATAACCAGGATTCTGCTTCCTCCCCCTTCTCAGTCTCTCCATTGAATGTTGGTGGTTTCATCTTTTTAAAGTCCCCAGAATATTCCTCATAGGGTTTATATTTTCTCTTTTTAGTATAATGGTTGTCATCACTACTATCACTGGTGGAATGAAAATTACATTGATCACCAAACACCTCTGAAGATGAGCTGCCGCTCATTTTTAGTCTGTTTAATCTTTTTATATTTATATTGATGACTTGTATCTTCTGATTAAGCTCTTTTACCCCTACCCTCAGTTTGAAATCTTTCTGTTAGGATCTGATTCAGCTCCTCCTGAGCCCTCAGAATCCTTTCATTCTCTCGTTTAACAGATTCCATTTCAGATTTTAAGTATTTTACTGTTTGTAAAAGTTATGAGGAATTAGTGGTTAGATATTCTTGTATAGGGTCTCTTGGTAAGTTTTCTTGTTCAGTAAATGGAGATTCCTCTTTCGCATATTCCTCCAACCTTTCCATACCTATTGTTAAACTTCATAAACAATTTTCTCTGTTGAATAACATTAAAAGAAAATAACATCCGCAAAATAGTTTAAATTCACTGTTTCATAAAAAGCAAGTTGGGCTTCATCAAGGCCTAGTGTTTGAACCTTGTGCTTTGATACCACACGTCAAAACCCCAAATTTTCACAAAAAATTAAAATTTTTTGATGTAACATAAACTGTCTATAGTCGCAGTCTGATAACTGTTAGCGGCTAACGAAAAAACGAAACAGTTAACAAAGGTAACCATTAACTTAAACACATATAAATTAATACTGTTTTATTTTTGATATGTGATGTAAATAACTCGCATTCAGTTGTTTCTAGCTGTACTGCTGATTTGATTTTGTTAAGTAGGTGAGAAGTTACTTTCTAACTAGGGCTTACTTTGTGATTTCTAACTTACCTGGATTTCTGGATCTTACAGGCTTGACAGGTAAATTTTGAACCAGTAAGAGTTTATTAAGGTGTTAATCCAGATATACTTCTTTTAGTATAAAAAATATACTGCTAGAGTAAAAGTTTGCTTAATAGAATTCGAGGGTACTACAAGGTAAAGTAACTTTCCTTTACTTGTTTTACAACTATGACAGTATTTTAAATTCATGTTGTAAAGACTAATAACCTTACCATACTCAATGTTTTTCATTAGTATGACTTTTATTTCGGACAATTCTTCTTTCTAGCTATTAGCCAAGTTACTTATAGAGCTCGTGATTTTGTATAACTATTCCTTAACTGACATAAGAGTTTACTACTGTTGTTATTTCTAAACTTTTAAACACTGCTTAAGTATGGAAATAGACCTAAGACCTTTTAAGAAACAAGCTTATAGAGAACTCTTAGCTTTACCTTTAATTCAGCTTCAATAGAGGAAATTTATCAACTTATTAATGTAATAAGTCTATAAATGATCATTTGTACAAATGTCGTCAATTTGTGATTTCTATTCTCCAAATCTATTCATGACATAAGTAATGTCACAAAATTACAAAATAATAGTGATGCTATATGTATTCCTAGATAGCTTTACTATCTTCAACTTCCAAGTCTAATCTAACCTTGGTTTGTTTCATTTAGAGCTTTGGTTCCTTATGGAGACCAAATGTCTATAAACCTCCAAGATGTTTATCTTACTCTCTGGTACTATAGACTAAACATATAAGTGTAAGAGATTATTTCAGAGTGTAAATACTTTTATATACACATTGATGATTTATAAACTAAATTCTTACCATTAATGTTTACCTAAGGCTAGGTCTAACAACATAGTTCTTCATTGTAAAGTTTGAATCAATGATTATTATTAGAACTATTAACTTATGATTAAGGGCATATACCCTACTATGGATCTTTCCATAGTTATTATCTTACCAACGAAAGATTTCAATTTTTACATATAACAAGGGTTAACAATGCAATAAAATGTTTTGGTTCATTACCAATGAAGATTCCAAGGTTTAAAATATAAGGTTTATCAATACAATAAAACCTCATTCTTAACATAGCTTGACTTCATAGCTCATCATTGAAATGATATGTATTGACTTTGTACATTATACTATCATTGTGGTCATTATTTAAATTATTAACACAATTTGGTTCCCGAGAGTGCAGTGGAGACTATACAACTCGACCCACTATGGCCTGGATAAATTTATGGATACATGGAACATCCACCATCGTGCAATGCATGATTTAAAAGTCTCCAACACAACCCTAACTCCTCATTCTTTGTCGAGGGTTTTGGTCTTTGCTCTGTCTGGTTTACTGCGGCCATGAGGGATCACTTGTGCTTGTCTCTAGCTCCATTGTCTGTGTGCAGATGAGTGGTGCCACTCTAGTGTAAGGGTTGTGAAGTTCATAGCTCGCATTTGGTGTTTTTCTTCCTGCATACAATACGCTGTCGTGAGGGTAGTGAAGCTCTGTCATTAGTTTTTAATGTTGTTTCCTTTCGTGGCCATTGCCAAAGCTTACTCCTACTCGTGGTGTAGAATGTATTGTGAGCCCCGTCGCCTTTGTCACTGGTGAGCACGAGGGTTGTGCTGCTCGTGGTGTGGAATCAATTCCTCCTCGGCTCTCAAATCTTTCACCTTCAGGTAAAGAGTTTATTTTATAGTTGTTATAAATTTCCAGCTACAGTTTTATTTATAGATTAGTTGGTTTCTAACTAAACCCTCTGGTTGCTTGCAGGTTGTCATTCACCCTTATGCTTGGAAGAACCCTCTCCATGTTTGGATTTACAGCAAGACCTATGGGTAAGCCCCGGTTACAATGTGGCAACTCCCTGCTTGTACAGATTAGGGAAAAAGGATTTCAGTTGGAGAAGAAATACGACCTCGGTTCCTTCGGTGTTTAAAATGTTTAGCTCAGTTGTTGTTTAGTATTTTTGGTTATTAAACCCTTGCTTGTAGCAGGGTTTCTCCGGCCTTGATGCCGTGACTTGTATTTCACTTTTCTCGACTATTTGACAGGTTTACAGCCTTATGGCTCAGACATACTCTATTCTTATTATGTGGAGATTCTCTTGTCTTCTTGGTTTAATGGTTCTCTGTTTCGAATACTATAATAAAATATACATTGTCCCATAAATGTTATTACAGTAATGAATTTTTTAGAAATTGTTTGTTGGTTTTGTCCTTCAAACCCCCACCACGATGCTGGGTGTAACCGGCCTGAGCTGGGTAAAATAAACTTGTTATGTGTTAAGCCTTTTGGCCTGACAGAGTAATATATTTGGTTTAAAAAGGATTTAAAAAGAAATCGAGCTCTGTCTTGTTTATACATCAGTTATATAACCTGTAAAATTATGACTTTGTGTAATTTGAGTCTTCCCTTCCTGGACTATTAATAATGATAACTATTTGTTTTAATATTTTTCTTGTAAATAAATTAAGATAATGTGAAGACTGTAAGTTCAGTCGTAAGGTAAATTTTTATATGTTTAAGCTTTTCAGTTAGGATATAATATTAGGGTTTACTGTAAAAGGACCCTTAGATAAATATATTCTTAAAATTTATCAATTGTGTTGGTTTCTGTTTACCTATTTTACGTTGTTACAATAGTATTAATAATGTTTATCCTGTTTAAATATTTCCTTTTCTTTAAATAAAAGAGTTTATACAAATACTAAAAGTTCTTTTTATAAAACTGTACTCGGTCTAGTGCATACTTTAGTATTCTAGTTTTTAAATTTTAATTTATTTATTATGTTTTTAAGAAATACTTTTATAAAAAGAACGGAAGTAGAATTAGGGTTTGACCCTCAGGTTAAACCTAAACAGATTTGGAGCTTGTTGGAAAAATAATTATTCTTGGAATAGGTAAATTCTTAGCTTCATTCTATTTACTGTTTACCTTTAAATTTTCACTTGTTTACTGCTCTGTTAATTAGTAAAGGTTCAGGGTTATGTAATATTTTAAACATTAACTCTGAACTTTGATTATTTCTTCCTTTAATAGTATTTACAACATAATCCTATTCTAGTATATGTAAACTAATAGTTTTAAGCTAAATGATATAAGGGTGGTTGAAACCTTGTTTAGATACGTACTGTATCTCCTATAATTTTTATTGTAACAATATATTTCTTTACTATAATTCTATTTTAGCACTATTGTTTCTTTTCCAACATAGATATGCTCATAAAAATAGTAAACATAACTAACTAGAATATTGTTCTCTTTAATAATAACTTACACATAGTATTAATTACTCCGCTATCTACAAAATGTAGAACCATATCTATTATATTCAATCTCTTATCATTTTATTTCATCTACTGTAAATATTCTATCTGTGCTGGAGTACGGCCTGGTTTTCTAGGTGTGGAAAAACACAGACTAGAAATTATTTTCCATTCTAACACATTACTTTCCAAATTCATTTCTTCAATAAATTAAAAAGACTACTAAATTCTAACATTTACAAACAGAATATTTAATATTCATATAACAATCAGGCTCATATTTATCTATCTAACACAGTAAAACAAAAATAATGTAGAACCTGTTTAGGACAGATGACAACAGCGTTAGGAGGTTGTTCCTCCCTACCAATCTCTTGGAGAGCGCTCAAACAATGCTTCCTCAGGACCCCCGAGATTGTTCCTGGTCTTCTTGGATGAGAACTTGTGGAGAATGCAAATAGTAGACTGGTCCAATATCTCAGTAAAACACTCTACTCTCAGTAGTAAGATCTTTCAGCTTAACAGCTACACTAGATCAATCAGTAGTTATCCCCTCAAACACTTTCCACAAATCCCTTCCATTGAATTTCTCTGAAGTACATTCATTCACCTAAATGATCACTTCTTTAGAATGAGCAACCTCAGCTCTCTTCAATGGGAATTCTTATAAAGATTGCCTAGGTCTTTTGGGTCAGTTTTCATTAATTGATCCACCTGCTCTTATTCCACTTTCTTGGGGAATCATGACCCCAAATGTAGGGAGGTTTCCACCTGCAACAGTTGGAAGTGGTTTGAGGATGCTGCCACATGTCAGTTTTCTCTCCACCCAGTCTCCTCCACCAATTTGACTAGTAAACACTCTTTTAACAGCTCTCCTAAGTTGTTGTCTCCTCCTTTATTTATTTATAAATAAAATATTCAGAATTACATTAAATATTCTTGACTCTCGTGAGTCATCAATTACAACTTAGCATAAAACTTAACATATTGTCCTCAAATAATACCAAATAATATAAAATTGTTTTTTTGCAAAATTGGGGCATGTGACACGTACATCCTTCCAAAGGAGTCATATTTCTCAAACGCATCCTCTCGAGAGCTATGTACTTAAGGGGCGTACCGCCATCATCTCACCCTTTCGAGAAGCTATGTATCGAAGTACATCCTTCTGAGGAGCCATGTATGTCTAGTACATATTTTCATCATCTCACCTGCGTTACATACAAGAATGCAGTTTATATGAGATGTCATTATAAAAATAATTGTAATTATAGGTTTTCAAACCTATTCCATGCACATCCCTTTGAGAAGTTATGTATCCAAGTACATCCTTCCAAGGAGCCATGTACAACCAATACATGTTTTCATCATCTCACCTGTGTTACATACAAGCGTGCAATTCATATGAGATGTCATCATCAAAATTTAATCATATATTTTGAAATCTAATTCATGCCTGGATACATTTCCAATTATCAAATGATTAATAACATTGATAGTCAAATCCAAATTTTGAATTCACAATTATGCTTCCCACAGAAAATTGTATTTTGTAATCATGAGATCGTCCTCATATTGTTTGGCTTTTGCAAGTAGGTAGTACTCATCCCTAACTTACACATGCTTCCCAAAACTTGGACATTCACATACAACATGTCATCTTGACACTATTTTAGATCATCCAAATTTTTAATAATATTCGATTAACAACAAAATTCAAAATATGAAGTTCAAAATCTATTATGTTCAAAAGTTAGATTTCAGTCATGAGATCCTTCTCATAGCAAATGGCATTTTCATGCCTTGGTTGCAGTGGGTACAACTAGAATGCTCTGCATCAGTCATTCTACCTGCAGTCTTTAGGAAAGGCCATTTCCTCACAGAACAACAAATTCATATGCAGGATTCCTCATCCCATACATAGACTCATTTTTTCTTGCAAAATATCCTTCAGTGAACCTCCTGTAGTATCCTGCAAGTCCCACAAAAGATCGTAGATCTGTTAACTTTCTTGGAGTAGGCCAACTCATCATGGCCTGAATCTTTTCAGGATCTACATATATTCCTTTATTTGAGATAATGTGACCCAAATAATGAATTCCATCTTCGTAGAAGTCATAGTTTCTCAACTTTGCATATAGCTGATGCTTCCTGAGCAATTTTAAAATCAGCCTCAATTGTTCCACATGTTTTTCCCAAATGGTACCACTACGACCTCATAAGATTCATACCTTGCTACGAAGGTTGCCTTATGAACATCTTCATTCTTGATCCTTACCTGCTGGTCACCAGACCTTAAGTAAATCTTGGAAAACACCTTCGCTCCTCTTATTTGATCAAAGAGGTCATCAATTCTAGGCAAAGGATACTTGTCCTTCACAGTGGCTTTGATCAGCTGCCCATAATCAATACTCAACCAGAATGTACTATCTTTCTTTTTCACAAAAAAAATGGTGTTCCCCAAGGAGACAACTTGGTCTAAGGTACTTCTTTTCCTACAACTCTTGAAGCTGCATGTTCAGCTCAAGAATTTATGGTTTGTTCATCCTACAGGATGTTTGGGATACTGGTGCTGCTCTAGGTACAATCTCAAAGGTAAAATTAATGTCACTCCTTGGAGGAATCCTTGGAATTTCATCAGGGAGAGCATTCTTGAATTCCTGTAGCATATGAAAGCCCTCTAACCTAGGAGTATCATACTATGCTGCCTCCAAAACATGAGCTACATACACTCTACAACCTTTCCCATAGAAATTCTTCAGCTGCATTACTGAAGATTTCCTTCCAGAGATCACTTTTGGAATTCCTTGGCAAAACCCTTAGGTTTCCTTCTTCATCCAAGCACTCAAAAATCTTGTTGTAACAATCAAGCTTTGCTTTATGTGCTTCTAGCAATCCATTCCAAAGAATACATCATATGATCCAAGTGGCAGAACATTCATATCTGCACCGGTGACTAACCCATCCATGACCAATGGAAAATTCATTACCATTTCACTGACATCCTTCTGGATTCTAGTGGCTAGTTGGACTAACCATGATCTTCTATGCTTTGTGTCCAGGGGTGATCAACTCACAACTATATCACCCCTGGACTTATTGAGATGTGCACTTTGAAGAAAATAAGAGGCTAGTCAAGGCTCTGGTAGAGAAAAACCAGTTGGCTACCGCCATGCTATAGATTTTGGCAGATCTCCAAAGGTAGATAAACTCTAGGCATCCGTTAACAGAGGTAGACAGGAGTAGGAGAAGTTCCCACAAGAAGAATGAGAAGCTTAACCCAAGGAAGAAAGGTTTTAAACCTTCTCACCTCCTGAAGTAGCAAAGGCATCCATCATAAGCTGTGATTGAGCCGACCAGAGTTATAAGGAAAAATCCAAAGGAACCTCTCAAATGTTGGGGATGTGAAGGACCCCATTTGCGTAGGTATTGTCCACTTGAGAATAAGAATGAGGGTCAAGTCCCTAGCACCCAAGAAGCTGAAACTGTGGGTCAGGAATCAGGCATCATTCCAAAAATTTGTGCAGTGTTAGAAGACCACCAGGAGTGTCATAACTCAACTGTGGTGGTAGTCAACTAATTTTTCTCTACCAGAGCCTTGACTAGCCTCTTATTTTCTTCTTTGCAATCCTGTAACTCTGCCATTAGGCTTCTTATGGTAGCTGCAGTACCTGGGGAACTCTCCTATTCCTAGTTCTCAACAGCTTCAGCTCCATGACCTTGGATATTGTAAGTTGGCCTTACACACCCTTCCCCATGTGGACAAATCCGGTGCAAATGGGGTCCTCCACATCTCCAGCATTGGAGTGGCTTTCTTCCCTCTTGTGGATCTATTGGATTCCCTCCCATAGCATCTTTCCTGTGTCCATAGGCATCATGTGCATCATCCATGCTGTTAATATTCTTGGCGCTAGCATTCTTTCACCCTCTTGGTCGAACCAAGATTAACTTTTCAATTTGCACTATGACTCTGCAAAATGTGTTAAGAACAACATTTGTTAGTCAATCTCAGAATTTCAAACAATTACTTGCCAATTGCTTCTTGTAGGCATGAATGGTCAATGTGCCTTTCGTCAGGTTTGCTAAGTTTAGCAACTATGCTAATTAGCACTCCTTCTTGTTGTAGTTTCCTTTCTGCAATGACGACTGTCTTAGGGGGATAACGGGGGTCAAGGGGGATTTCCCCCTTGTTCCTTCCCTACGCCATTGCAAGGTGAGTCGAGGGCAGCGCCCTCATTTTTTTTAATCTTTTATTTTCATGCAATCTGGCGCATAAGATCGCTGCCATTTTTCACCTTTCTGGTCCCTGTAAATCCCACTGAAAACCTGCAAAAATTCTCTTTTTTGGAGCAACTCAGCTTTTCCACTCGATCGGCGAACTCACCAAATTTTTTTGACATACATCGGCTCAACTCATCTTTTCGTTCCAACGTGTCGGCAAAACTCATCATTTCCTTCCGATAGGAAAAACTCGTCGTCTCCTTCCGATGTGTCGGCATAACTCGCCGAGTTCATTTGACGTATCGACAAACTTGCCCTCTTCTTACTGATCGGAAAACTCTATCAAACTTTTCCAACTTATCGGATAAACTTTCCAAGTTCACCCGACATGTATCGAAAAAACTCGTCTTTTCTTACCGATAGGGGATTTCCAACACAAACAAATTTTTGAAATTTTTTCTTTCTTTCCTTCAGCCATTGGCAAAACTCTTCTGAGATGCATCGGAAAACTTATCCAAGATGCATCGAAAACTCATCCGAGATGCATTGGAAAGCTCATCAGAGAAATTCTTCCTTCTTTCCTCGACATCGAAAAAACTCATCCGAGACGCATCAGAAAAATTATATGAGATGCATCGAAAAACTCATCCGAGTTTACCTAATTTTCACCACTTAGAAATTTTTTGAAAAGTTTCTTTTCTCCCTCTTCTCATTGGATCAGCTCAACTTTTCATGCCGACACCATCAGCTCAACTCAACATTTCAAGCCGAAGGAAACTCGGCCAACTGAGCCAATGTGCAAAAATTTCAACACTTGGAAAATTTTGGGATTTTCTCCTTTCTTTCCCCTCATCGGCTCAACTCAACTAGTTCAGTCGACAATGTATCAACAGGAATCGACCAACTGAGCTGATATATGAAAAATTTCCAACACTTAGGAACATTTTTCCTGTCTATGCTTCTTTCTCCTGCTGACCAGGGTGTAATCCAACCTCTATTAGCTGCTCTTTTTGGCCCATTGAGGCCCAATGGTGCAACATGAGCTCTGATACCACACTGTCACGTCCCCACCATTCTACTAGAGAGAGGATGCGACTAATGGTGCTATCAATCCGGGAGAACTGGCCCCATGAACATTATATAAAATGCAAGAAACTTAAAAACATACACAGATGTATAAAATATGCAATCTATAGCGGAAGCATACACATTCAAGAATTCACATACATGCTATTCATACTCATAAAACAAGCAACGTTCATCACGTTCAAGCATTTAACATGTTCATGATAATTTACGAAGAAAATACAATTACAGAGTTAAATACAAGAATACTTATCTTTAGAAGAAGCTTTCCCCGCAACTAGCTATGTCACTGCAACGTTCCACCCAACCATATGCCAGTGTGCTCCTTACTCTCTCAGCATCACTGCCACCCCAGAGATGGGCATGATTTCCACAGGGAACTAGGGGACACAGACTTACACACAGCAAGCACAAACACCCGCTGTCAAACCAATAACCACATCCAAACAAAGTCATCCCACTAACGGATGGATTCTTGGACTTACTCCACCAAGCCAACACAGGAATGCTCTACATAGCACAATGCAGGTTCAGACCAAAGCACATATGCATACACAACAAAATACAAAATTTTGGGTTGAGGAAAAATAGTTGGGCAACAAAACGAATTGCCAAGATGGGTGAAACAAACCCCTAATAGCGATTCGATTGCCAAGGACGTTTTGTCCCTAACGTGGCCAAAATAGACTCAACAACACCCAAGAAATCATGGGTTTCTTCTCCCACTCGTTGGGCATTACCAAAAATGATTTACAGCTTGGAAAACAATGGGGAATTGCATCCAAATCATGGGGAAGGAAGTTCCCAACCACATATCATTACCAAAATGAATTCCCAGCCAGATGCAAATGAAGAAAATGACTGCCCACATGAGGGAAAACACACATAACAGACCCAAAAACAGGAATCCCACACACAGGAAACCCCTATCTTCTTGAGAGAGCCCCAACGTGGATGAATGATGGTGAGAAAAATTCCCAAGAGCCCCCAACATGAAGGAAACGTACACAACAACCAAAAAACATGAAGAAAAACAACTCCCAAGCTTTCACTGCGTGAGGAAATGGAGAACGTGGGTGGATAGCCAAATGGGCATACATTTTTGTGTGTTAACTTGCCCCAAAAGTAAAAAATGTTTTTCCCAAAAAATGGGTGCTTCCCCAAATTCGAATTTCTGACTTCCATACCTTGCCCATTCTCATGCAATAACTAACCCAACAAATTTATGGAAGAATTAAATGATTGGTTGAATAAGAGAAGAAAGGTGGCTGACAGCTTGATGGGTTCTTTTATTGACATTTGGATTTTCCCCATTGGCCCCAAAGGTTAAATATCCACCCCCCATCCTTTGGAAATCATGTCCCCATCTCTTTTAATGTTGCATTGACATAGCTAGTTGTGGGTATTTAATTAAATTGCATATTTACATGATGTCCAAAATTATAATGTGTCGATTAGCACAAAATACTACCGACATCGATTTTAATCGCCGAAACATAAAACGATAAATCAATGGCGGGGATTTTGCCTTTAGCTCCACATCATGATTAATTACAATATTTACATCATATATCTTTAATGCAAACAGGGTCAAAACCGGGGTGTTACACACATCATTAAAAATACCTTGTTGGAAGTCGAGGGTTTTTCATACAACTTAGCCAATGCACTCATCATACCCTCCGTTGTCTTTTATTTTGAGATATTGAAATCCACTGATGAATCCAGGAACAATCATATTGTTCGCAATGACTTTCTGTCAAGAACCTCTTATTCTTTGTCCTTCATAGTCGCTGGTTGTTTTGCCTTCCGCGCAATGGTAGGTATTAGATCCATCTACTACAAATAGTCCTCTATTTGCATCTTCCATAACTGGTAGTTTTTGTTGTTAAATTTCTCGTTCCTAAACTTTCCTTCTTCTATCAGTGTCCCCACCCAAACCAAGAACTCTTATTTCCTGTGAGTTTACCAGCTAAATGGACCTTTGGCTTTGATACCAATTGTTAGGAAACATGATCGTAGAGCAATAACAATAAAACAAGATGCAAATATAAAACACTTTAACACATTACAAGAGAGACACCAATATAATGAGGTTCACCCAAGATAGGCTATGTCCACGCAGAAATTGCCAGTCCTTTATTTTATACCGTTCAATAAAATGAAAGGATACAACTTGTTGCACTTCCTCTTCACTCTCTCGTAGTCTCTCTCACACAAGCACAGAGATCATTTTAAAATTCTACAATACAATACCCACCCGTATTATAATGCATTCCTTTTATAAAGGAAATACCATGGGAAAGTACCATGGACTACCCAAAACCATGGGCTCGTAAATCACCCATTATTAACCAAGTCGTGACTATGAAATTACAACATTTTAGAAGCCATTTTTCCAAAATTTTCGCTATGAAGGTGCTGCCCCCAAACCCTCGCCCAAGGGGCTCCCAAATCAATCCCTGCCTCCACCCCCTGGACCCTCCATAATGACTTTAGTGGAATGAAATCCCCCACACCCTCCATCATGGTACTGAGATCCAAACATGATCTTTAAATCATAAAAATTAGACTCCACAACCAATACTTATTCTTACTATCATATTCAAAAGCACCTTCTTCTTGCATGTTATCATTTATCAATGTCCATCTTCTTCTTCTTACAATGTCCATCAACGTTAATTGGAATTCAGCTTCATAATAATTTATTCAAGTTTCTTTCGTACTTCTAGATATTCATATTCATAGCTTTTACTTCTAGATTCTATTTAAACTAAATCACATTCCCTATCACTCTAGGAGTCTTATTCAACTTTCCTTTGTGTGTAAGTAAACGTTGATATCAAAAATTTGAAAGGTTTGGGTTGAAGGCTCCATTCCACTGAATTTAGAAGTATAATCATTGAAATAAACTTCCAACATAGAGCCCATCCTTTATTAAGTGATTTACAAAGTTATAATAGGTTCCATTGTAATGAGAGTAGTACCTTATTTGTAACTAACTTCACCTCAAGTTTTTATTATTAATCTATATTAATTTTATTACCCATTTAAACTTGAATTTGTCTTAGTGAGTTGTTGACCTCTCTCATTGTAATTATGACCATGAAATAAATATTGATTGTACACTTGTTACACTTGGGGTGATTCCATGAAGATGGGTAACACTTTTTGGCCAAATTTGGCGATGAAAACCTGATTTTTTACTCATGTGCTAGATAGAAGCCCTCAAAACGCATATATGCCATGTGAATTTTGACTTGCAGTAAAAAAACAAATTGTAGAATATTATGTTGGCTTCATAGTGATATTTTGTTAAAAATATTCCGATGTCATTTAATGTGTGAATTTTTGCATTTAATGAACTGTGTGACCTTAAAAATTTGAAGAAGCTAATAAGTGGCTCGTGTCCACGTAGAGTAATTCAATCTTCCATTAATAATTTAAAAAAAATATATATATGAGCATGATCTACATAAAATACAGTGTGATGTGCATATTTTTTTGTTAATTTTTTTCGCATTATACAATTATTTATTATTTTTCGAAAGTGACCACATTCGATTTCAGCATCGTTTTAAACACATATTTGTCCACGTAAAGCAATTTTTTCTATTTTTTCAAAAATTGAAAAACCAAAGATACCCTTTTGAAGAGGACACGTCGATATGTGATGTGTGTTTTTTTAAGAATTTTTTGGCTGTGTATTTTTAACTCTGCGGATTTTTCTTTGAGCTGCTTCGAAGTTGCAGTGTGGTTTTCTAAGTATAAGTTTTAGAAGTAATTAAAAAATAAATTTCATATGAATGCCAAAATGCATGTATGATACCTCAATGGATAGAAGATTCGTTGGTGAATTTATCGGTATCAACTCCGCTCAGTTATGTGCTAGGAATGGCAGGGTGTACACCTCTGCAAGGCACAAAAAAAATTTCATTTGTTTGAATGTGGGCTAAGTCTATTTTCTTAAGCCCTCGACCGAGGTATGAACCTCGACCGAGGTATTTAAATACCTCGGTCGAGGTCTTAACAAAACCTCGACCGAGGGTTTGTAAAGCCCTCGACCGAACAAAACCTCGACCGAGGGTTTGTAAAGCCCTCGACCGAACAAAACCTCGACCGAGGTATTTAAATACCTCGGTCGAGGGCTGAACAAAACCTCGGTCGAGGGCTTGATAAAACCTCGGTCGAGATATTAAGACCTCGGTCGAGGGTTTAACAAGCCCTCAACCGAGGTGCGTTTTTCTATTTTTGCCGAAATGCGCTTGCCAAAAAGTGTTACCTAGGTCCGCGGATTCACCCTTGGGTTAATCTTGTTGATTTGCTCAAAGGAAGTCCAAAATCTCAAATAATATCTAAACACCTATCTAATAAGCTTCAGTTAAGCGGTGGTTAAATAAAGGGGTAGCAATACTGATTTTTTTATTAAATAATATTTGTTATATGTTTATTTTACGTTGATAGATGTTTTTATTTGATATTTGGGGTGGACTACAACCTATGCTTTTTCATCTACGAACGAGGATGAGACACGTGTACTGTCGAGATTGATTATATGGCAGTCATTCAAAATTCGAAATAAATGCCATTAAGTGGAGTTATCACATGAGTTATTTTTTTTATAAATTTTTATTACAAATTTTGAACTACAACCATAGAGCCAATCTAGATAGTACACTTGTCTGAGCACTCTCCCACAATTTATGTAGTATAAACTAGCAATAACCATATTAATAAGATTGATATGTTTGGAATACGCCGACAGTTATATATTTGAATTATTAATAGTTATATAATGGTTAATCTAATATAACTACGATTAGAATTGAAGTTAAGCTAATAGTTGTATCTAATAGTGAATTTAAAAGTTAATATATGAGCGATTGCAGTTCAAGTTAAAGTCGTTATTGGACTTGAAGTTAAGCTAAAGCTCTATTATCACTGGAGTTAATCTACTAAGTTGTATCTAATAATCGAATAGTTGTACATCATCACGATTGAATTTTTAATTACCAAGTTTAAGTTGAAGTTTAAGTTTTCAACTATCACTAACTGTACTTATCACATGTTAACTAAGCTATTTTTTTATATTTTTTTGAAATTGTTGATTATGAATTTTGAATGACGCCCATAAAATCAATCTAGAAAATACACTTGTCTCATTCTCGTCCATAGATGAAAAATCATAGACAGTAGTCCACCCGAAAATTCTAAGATATAAATGCATAATAGTGTAGCACACCCACATAGTTTGTGGTTGGATCACGTCGATAGGGATCAAATGGTTGAGAGATAGTTATGGAATGGAAGTCACTTTGGAAATATTATTTCATTCCTCGTATTCTTCTAGTTAAACGGGTTCAAATGTGAGTTATCCATGCCTAGCTACATGTTATCATCGACATTCTTCCTGTTATCTATTTATCAACTATCAATTATTTTTTATATTATTTTTTTGTTTGTCTCACATTCTTCTATTTATCTACCATGAACTGCTGGCTATCCATTCCTCATCTATGAGTTATCCATGCATTGCTACCAATTATCCATTCATCAACTATCAGTTATTGTTTATATTCATTTTTTCATAATTGTTTATTTTGAATTTTGAACGATTGCCATAGAATCAATATCGAGAGTACACTTGTCTCATCCTCCTCCATAGATGAAAAAGCATAGGTCATAGTCCACCCCAAATATCAAATAAAGGCGTCTATCGACCTAATTATCTAGATGCCCAACTACAAGATGGAGGAGCTTATTAGGAGTTCGAACGATTTTATTAGGAGTTCATTTGTTACACAAGTGTACATTAGCTAGACTCCTAGATGTCAAATGTACTTCGACTAAGCCTTAATCGATTAGAGTTGAAGTTAAGATAATAGTTGTATGTAATAATTAATTTAAAAGTTAATACATTAACAATTGCACATCAAGTAAAAGTCATGATTGGAGTTGAAGTTAAGTTAATAGTTCTATCATTAATGGAGTTAAGCTCATAGTTGTATCTATTAATTGAATAGTTGTATCTAATAGTGGAATAGTTGAAGTTGAAGTTTAATTTTTCAAGTAAAGGTCATGATTGGAGTTGACATTAAGCTAATAGTTGTATCATCAATGGAGTTAAGCTCATAGTTGTATCTAATAATGGAATAGTTGAAGTTGAAGTTTAGTTTTTCCAACTACCACTAAGTGTACTTATGAGATGTTGACTAAGCTATTTTTTATTTTTTTGAAATTATTAATTATGAATTTTGGACTACCTGTCTCATTATCATCCGTAGATGAAAAAACATAGATGGTATTCCACCCCAAAATTCTAAGATATATAGGCCTATAGACTCAAAGATATATAAGCCTATTGGCCTATAAATATATGGTAATTGATGCATGGATAAGTGGTAGCTCATAACTCTTAGTTGATGTGTGGATAAGTGACACTTTGTGACAAAGAACTCATTTAACTAAAAGACGAGTAAGTGATAAGTTATTAGTGGCATTAACTTGTGACCTATTAGTGTTTATGAACCACAAATTAAGTGGGTGTGCTAATATTATACCATAAATAGATATTTATAACAATTTGGTAATTAATTTAATATTTAGTATTTGTTTAAGAGTCCATCTCCACAAAACTAATCTCCATAAAACTAAGACTAAATGACTCCAGTTTTTCATTAATTTATTTTAAAAATATAATAATAATAATAATTCAAAACCCCTTCTTATAAATCCACTTTGTTTTATAATTTAAAAACAAAAAAACAAAATTCTTAAACCAACCAGTTTTATATATTTTTAAAATAAAAAAATAATAAAAATTCAAAATCCATATGGTTATGTTCATTCTAAAATAAAATAATAATTATAATATTAATATATAATAAAAAAATTCAAAATCTGAACATAAAGATAATGGTTAGTTGACCAGTAATCTCTTATACTTAAGTTGGAACAGTTAGTTGAGTAGTATTCCCTCGTAGTTAACTTGTAACCTGAACACAAAGACTATGCTAATCTTAAAATGGTATATATATATATATGCTACGTAACTTGGAAAGACTAGAGAGCGCTCTTGATTGTAAAGAGATTTTGGAAACCATGGAAGGCTGTGATTTAAATACCAAAATGAGTGAAGAGAGCAGTATTCCTGAGGAGTTTCTTGATAATCTGGTGAATGAATTCGCGTACGACCCACTTCGACTGCCCCTTAGCGAGGACCCTGCTCAGGTGCTCTATAACCGCAGGACACTGGAGAAGATATGGGACACCAAGCACAGCGCTGTCAACCCATACAGTCGTCAGCCCTTCGATATCAAGAATTCCATACCGCAGATCGAGCTGAGGCAACAGATGCGACAATACATCGAAAATAACCGAAGTCTATGCCAACGCCTCGGATTTACTGTGATTCCTGACTATACTAAAGTCTTGAGCGAGACCCAGATGAAAGATCTCTTGAACAATCTGGCTTTCAATTTTGAACGTACAGAGAAAATCGCTCATTTGAAAAACCAGAGCATGCACCGAGACTTGCAGCAGTGTTGGAACGCCCTGTGGCAGGGCTTTAATCTACTGCGTCTTTATTGCCAGTACCGTGAAGAAAACAAGCAATTATTTTTGTCAATCAGAGGCTACGATTACCTGTTCCAGAAGGTCATTACTAACTCCCTATATTATTTGTTGCGCGAGTACTCCCCTCTCTATGATGATGCCAAGCAACTGTGCAACGAAGTTGTAAAGATCGCCGACGTCATCTGTTTGGAAGACCGCCATTTGCAGGCGGCACCTCCAGTCTCTGTATGGGGGTTTATGGGCATTTTATGTTCTGTTGGAGAGGACGAATATTCGAAAATCAGGAGTAGCGTCTTAAGAATTCACTGCCGAAGCATCGATTACTTTCTTCAAAACGGGAATTCGGCCTGTTCAACTATACTTTTTATGCTTATCCATCTGTTCGTTGAGTGTTCCTACAGTGATATATCCATTGAAGACCTGTACAACGGAATAGGAATCCTGAAAGCTGCCTGGATTAAAAAAAATTGCAACATCTTAGACTCTAAATATTACGCGGAGTCAATTGTGAATGCAGTAATAATTTGCATTTCCCGTTTCCAAGAAATGCATGCAATATATATTGCATCAGTACAGGGCACCTCTAACTCTGAGAAAACTAGTCGACTTCAGGAAGTGGAAACGAATATTTATCTACTTACAACGACACTTGCACATGGGCTCTTCTTGATTGATGACTTAATTAAAGCGGATGATGATAAAGAAGACCAATTTCTGATCATTGAGTCGAATAAAACGCTGGTAAGTTTGGATATTGTAAAAGACGTTCTCCAAATCGTGGAACTTATTCTTGCAGGGTTCAAATTTCTGGACTCATCTCACTTACGTTTAGCTTTAAATATTATAGCAACACTTTATACAAAAGATTGTCTACCTTCCACGAGATCAAACCAGGTTTTAAAATGTATTGAGACTGTTATTGCAAGTGATAAATTAGTGGGTATGCTCGATTGCAATGTTAAGCTCTTGCTCGATGACATTGTGCTCCATGCTCATTTGCTCGATTCCGATTGTTTGCTCGATTCGGATTGTAATCTCTTTCTCTATGACATCCTGCATGCTGAGGCAGACTCCAGTTAAGTGAAGCGAGGAGTCTGAGAATCCAATATTGGTCGCGTAAGTATGACAGAACTGTGATCAGTAATGTTAATGTTATGTTTAGTAATTCTCGAGATGTTCTAGAGTTTTAAACGATATTAGTTATTCTTGGATTATATTTGTTAGATTCAATGTTAAGCTCTTGTTAGATGACATTGTGCGCCATGCTTAAGCATTCTCTAAGAATCCATTGGCTTGTCTCTGAAAAAGGACAGAAGTATGAACCTATGTTAGGTTTGGTATTATAATGATTAATGATTACTATTATTATTGTGTGAACTTAAAATTGGTAATGCTTTATATTTTGAACTTAAAATTGGTAATGCTTTATATTTATATTTGTTTTATCTAATTGCCAAGTGATAGGTTGGATATCATAAATTAGTTATCTTTGAATTATATTAGTTTTTATTTTGATGAGTTCAAATTTGGACAAGTTTGTTATAGGCTTATTTATTTGAGGTGGACAAGTATTTATAATTTTTTTAGATTGCATTAGTATAAGGCAAATGTATAAAAAGAATGACAAAAGTATGAACCTATGTTATGTTTTGCACTATAATAATCAATATTTTTTTTTTAATGTTTGTGAACTTAAAATTAGTAATGCTCTATATTTATATTTGTTTTCTCTAGTTCTTAAATATGTTGGATATCATAAATCATTTATCTTTGGATTATATTTGTTCTTATTTTGATGAGTTCATATTTGGAAAGAATCTTATAACTATGGATGAGCTAATTTGTTATAGGTGTAATTATTTGAGATTTTGAGGTAGCATCTATGCTTTTTCTAGATTGCACTAGTATAAGACAAGTGTATGAAAAGAACTACAGAAGTATGAACTTATGTTATGTTTTGCATTATAATGATCAATATTATTATTGTTATGTTTGTGAACTTAAAATTAGTAATGCTCTATATTTATATTTGTTTTCTCTAGTTTTTTTAAACTGGATATGTTGGATATCATAAATTAGTTATCTTTGGATTATATTTGTTCTTATTTTGATGAGTTCATATTTGGAAATAATCTTATAATTATGGACACCTAGTTTATTATATGTGTATTTATTTGAGATTTTGAAGTAGACAAGCATTTATGTTTTTCTAGATTGCACTAGTATAAGACAAGAGTATGAAAAGAACTACACAAGTATGAACCTATGTTATGGTGTGCATTATAATGATCAATATTATTATTGTTATGTTTGTGAACTTAAAATTAGTAATGCTCTATATTTATATTTGTTTTCTACCGTTCTTAAATTGGATATGTTGATATCATAAATTGGTTATCTTTGGATTATATTTGTTTTTATTTTGATGAGTTCATATTTGGAAAGAATCTTATAATTATGGATGAGTTAGTTTCTTATGAGTGTATTTATTTGAGATTTTGAGGTGTGTTATCACTCAGAATGTACCCAAGTTGTGAAAGGTAGATCCCGAAGTAACAGCAAAAACCACTTTAGAAAGAAACTGCCTTTTCTTTCCGGAGAGGGATCTCTCATATATAAATTTAACAAGGCCAGATATTGGAATTAATACTTTAAATTATGCAGATGGTTGAAATAACACATATAACCATTGGGAAATGGAGTCAAATAGATAAAGATAATGTAGAGTTTCATACATAGAATCCCAACAAAGAAAATATAATCATTCAATCACAGTCATTCATTGATTTTCATGAGAATAAGAAAGAAACATGAACAATCCATCAATATAAAGCATCAAAAGATGAATTCCATATCAACTTTAGCAGAAATATTTGTGAAATATCCGAGACAATAGCCAGAGTATAACAAGTATGAATTTTGAAACTATTAAACACTATGTTCAGATATGAAGAAAACATAATGGAAGGTAAGCACTTAGAAGACAATCACATGGAAATAAGGCACATACTGTAACATAAACGACACATGAATCTTTGATGATCAATCCAGCATTCGGCTTTGTTATTTATTCAAAAATCATAAGTTCTAAAAAAACATCAGTCCAAACATATGGGTTTCAACCCCCAATACATCAAATAAATTCAAATATATACAAAAATAACTTGTTCCCAAGAAGATTAATAACCGAATAATCTGTTAATCAAAGTTTTTGTAACCATGTCCCTAATAACTAGGAATAAAAGCTACATGCTTCGATTCAAACAACATATTGTTTGATTATAACCAAATTAGTGACTTGCAAAGTATCTCGAATAAGCAGCTCCACGAAATGAAACACCTGTTTTCAAGGATGAAGTATGTACTTGGTCTTCCCAAATCTCTCCACGATCCTCCTATGCTCCGCATTTGGGGTGTCGTATTCTGTCATCTCTCTAATGGAAACCTCTAGATCCACATAAACTTCATAAGATACTGTGGGCAATGCTCTTCTAATGATTAAAAACTTTTGCAATATTTCAAAATCCTCTGTCAATTTTTTTACAATGATCTTTCCAGTCACCCTTTAACCAAATCTTCAAACTTGGAATGGTCCATGCGATTCTGAACTAGCAAACTATGATAATGCTCCTGAGAAAATAATCTTCTTTCATCGTCCCAAAAAGAAGGGAGGCCATCCTCAAACATATCCTTAAAAGCAAGCCTGAAATCTTTTATCTGTGAAGACGTTGTATTAGCCTTATCATGCACTACTTTCATAAGTTGATGTTTGTTAATAAACTTTTTTTCCCATAGCACAATGCTACTCTGTCCTTAATCTCGATGTACTGAAACTTCTGATATGTTAGAGAATTCAAGAAATTTAAAGCATTCTGAGCTGTATTTAAAGGCTTCTTTTCCATGGTCTCGTTTTTCAACTTCAGTCTTTGAGTAGCTAAATTGACTAATGCACTTTGATCATCAATAAAATTTAAAAAATGCCTAAACTTGGTAATTTCCACAGATAATGTATCCCAAATTAAATGTTTAGCACCTTGCAGAGGAGCTTTTCCTATACTTTTTTCCTTTAACTCATTGAACTTTTTCTATAATTGGTTTTTATCATTCAATGTTTTATTCTTCTCCTCAATGTTCCTAGCCAATTCTGATTTAATTTTCTCATTTTCTTCCTTTAATTCCTTAATTTCCACATCCTTTAGACTTACCTGAGACATAGGAACTAATATATCACCTGTAGAAAATTCAGTTAATGGTCTTTCAATATTCATAAGAGGTAAATCAATGTCAACAGAAGTGTGAATCAACAACTCTTCCATAATTTCTTTTTCATCATTCTGATCCTTTTTTAACTTCGAAATAAGGGCCATCATTCAGCTCTTTCCACTTCCCATTTGTTTTTCTCCTCTTGCAACTTCAAATATTTTCCTTTGTAGTCCATCCTCTCTTGATAAACTTTATCTTTTCCTTCCTACAATGTAAATAATTCTGGGGACTGAGCATGTTCAGCATTTGGGATTTTAAGCTTCTTTTTCAATTCCTGAATGGTATTGTCCTTTTCTTCTAAAAGATTTTTGGTTGCCTGTACATTTCCTACTTCATTTCCTAAGCTTACAACATCTCCCTGCAACTTTTTAATTTGGATCAGATTTGCTTTATTTTCTACCTTCTCATGCTTCAATTGGACTTCCATCTTATCTACAAGGGACTGCAATTTATTAACTTTCATAATAGCACGTAATAAATCGGAATAAATAACATCCCCAGTCTACTTGTGGAGTTGTATCTTATCGGGGACACTAATTTTATCTAACTTCACTTCCGTCTCAGATACTTTTTTATCACTAACCACGACGAACTTCAAGGTATTCCTCTCTGCATCTCAGGTAGAAATCAATGATGTCTTTTGATTGACTAGACTTCTAACTCGAGGAAGCATATTTTCGGTTTCCTCTGATGACTGCATTTGTTTTTTAGCATAACTTTACACTAACTCTACTCTGGATTTGAAACATGAACTAAACTCTGCATTACCTTCTCCTCCGAAAGAATACTGATGCATCTGTACAGACTTCTTCGAGAACAAGACCATTCTCTTTGAATCTTCTGAAATTATTTCTCCTGAAACTTTATCATCTTGAGGGTGTGTTTTGATATTTTTATGTGAAATGTTTTCATCCGCATCCATGCTCTCAGTTTCAGAAAGACTCCTCTTATTCAAAATGCTAGGATTATCAGGTGCTTGAACCGTTGCAATCAACTCATTGCTCCTATCCTCATCGATTCCTGAATTCTCTTCAAAATAAGACAAATTGGCTATTTTATCTAAGCCTTCAACAATTTAATGATCGAATGGTTTATTTTTGTTTAACTGCTTCCTCTGAGAGATAATGTGATGTGGATCATAATTGATTCTCTGCTCCTTCTGAAAATCTATAACTTCTAATAAATTTTCTATGACCAACAGGGCACTTTTGTTTTTGAAAATAAACGGATCAACTTTAAGAAGAAATTTAACATTGGAAGAATTTTTGAACACCCCAAAATGCTCTTCTTCTGCACATAATCTTTGCCTCATAAACTCAAGTGCAAATATTCTTGGAGTCATAAAAACAGGTAACCTGTATGGTTCCCCAGTGAACCCATACACCCTCAAAACAGTAAATTTTTTATATAAGAACTAGTCTCCTATTCTGTCCTCTGAGGAAGGTTGTAGCATGAATTTCATTTCTTCTAACACACTTGGTAATACATCATCAAACAATAATTTATACATATCGGCCATAATTGTATTTACAAACTCAAACATGTTAATTTGTTTTGGAAGATTTGGAGAGAAAATGGTGGACAAGAATTGCAATTCTGACACATTAGAACACAACAGCATGTTTTGTAAATTCGACCAACTGGACATGGATAACCTCAACCAAATACTCATCCATATTAAAACAGTGGATTAAATGGGACTCGAGATCAATTGAACTTATGCTCAATAAGAAACCTAAAACGACCTCACTGATATGAATATCATCATCTAAACCTAGAATTTGACTGACCAAGGACATGACTAACTGTACCTCTTTTTTGAAAATGTTAACATTGTATGGCAGAAAAAGTCTTTCTAATGATTGACTATCTTTCAGAATACTGGATAGAAATTGGTATCTAACTTCGGTTTTACAAGTTTTATATATTTTGACTAAGACTGGCTCATTCAAGGACTCACAACTATCAGGAAAATTATCAGGTAGGTTAAATATTCCACGAACAGTTTTCACATCGACCTTACAAAGTATTTTTGACGTGGTATGACTCATGATAACTTTTTCGGAGGGAAAATAATTGTTTGCGCACCATTCGACAAATTCAGGAAATGGTAAATTTTGTTCAACAACAAAGTAATATGAGAAAGAACTGCATATATTCAAAATATCATTCTCTTGCAAATTACATTGCCACAACTGCTCCTTTGAAACTGATGCATTACCAACTAATAAAACAGGGTCACATACGTTTCCTTCCCTATCGACAACAAATTCTTCCCTCTCATCCAAAACTCTGCATAAAACTCCTAAACCCTGTTCCTTTTCCATAACGAACATAGACAACAACTCTTCAAACCAAGTTTAAGTGTTTAAGGCTTACCTATGATTGTAGATACATAGAATTTGACTTTGGAGAGATGGCGGACTGTCTCCTTCTCTTTCACCCACAGCATGCAAATGAAATGATTTTTTTTAAACCAATTCAACTTTACCTTTATACGACGGACTTTTTCGGAGCTCTCATCAAGCGGTTTTTTCTTTACTGCTTTCCTCTACGGAATTCACTCTAATTTGCCACGTGGAAAATGGTTTACATTCCTCTACCACTCTTCCGTTTTAACCATCTCGCAACTTTGCCTTCCAGAACTAACAATGACCGTTGATAAGTTTTCACTTTTTGCCTAAACCGTTGGATCAAGATCGGCTATGCGTATTCCGCTAGCCTTTCTCATTTTTTCAAGTGTGTATCTTTACTCAGCGGATTGTTTCTCAGCCATAGATTTAATTCACTTTATTCCATACCCGTTGATCTTTCTACCTCATTAACCACTTCCACTTTTTCTCTCCACTTATCCCCTGAGCAACTTTTCCCAGCGGATCCATTTTAATCCGTAGATCTTCATACTCACCATTTACACCTTTAGATTGTGTAACAACTTAATCAAAATGCATGTTTTAATAACGAAGTCAAGACCATCATACTTAGCCAATTTTATGTATCCTTTTATCACTCCACAATCACACTTCTTCCTCAGTTGTTCAACATCGAGGTGTTAACAAGGTGGACAAGCATCTATGCTTTTTTTAGATTTCATTAGTATAAGACAAGTGTATTCTCATATTAATTCTATGGTAATCATTCCAAATTCAAAATAAACAAGTATACAAGAAAATAATATAAAAAATAATTGGTAGTTGATGCATGGATAACTAACATGTTGGATAACTTGTAGGCATATTCAAACATATTAATATTATTAATATGGTTGTTTCTAGTTAACCATTTATGATATAACATAAACATTAAACTAATTAATATAAATATAAAAGAAATATATTTAATAAACAAAAAAATGATATGAAAAAAATAAAAAATAAAAATAAAAACTAATATCCACTTAACTGAATCTTATTTACAAGTTATGTGGTTGTGTTAATATTTTGTTTTCTATCATCATTATTAATCCATATTTTTTTAATTTATGTTTTATCTTCATTATCCACCAATAAGTATTGGTAATTATAGAATGAAGATTTAGTAAAAGACTTTGTCTATTCTTAGTTAGTTATTTCTCATATGATGATGATTTAGTAACGATTTTTTTAATTGTAAAATGACTATTTAATAGAGGATTTTGTATACACTTAGTCAAGCATCCCTCTAGGGTCTCTCCACCATATTTCATAGCTTTAGGTTTTGATGACCTACATTCACTTTTATTCAAACCATGGGGACATTGTAAATGTAGCAAAAAATGAACTATTTCGCCATACCAAGAAGATCCAACATATTTGTCATAAATATTTCTTTGTTTTGTTCCTTCTGCAATTCTTCTTGTAGTAACTCTTATGCTACCAAATGTACACCTAATACCTGGAAATTTGATTATGCAAGAAGACTACCTAAACCTTTTCCTTTAACCAGCTTAGTAGGCCTAATTTCAACATCATACTCCATGATCTTGGTTATCCAACACCCTCTTTTCCCTTCATTGTGAGGTTGTACCCAAATTTCCTTGACTGCTGCACTAGGCACATAAGCTAAGATTTTGGAATGAGAAATGTAAATACTAAAGAACTTCATATCTTTAACCAATGCATAAGTCTCCTTTTCCATTGTACTTTACTTAAGCTCTGATACTCTTAATGTCTTACTAAAGAATGAAAGAGGTTGTTCTAAACCTTCATAATACTTTTGCAATAATACCACAGCTATAGTACCTTCCAATGCAAAAGAAAAAATTAAAAATTCTTTAGTAAAATCTAGACTTATCAGCATTGGTGCTTCCATAAGGGTCTATTTTATCTTCTCAGATGACAATTTAGCTTTACTTGACCATTTTACTTCTTTGTATTTCTTGAGCATGTATGTAATCTGTTTAATAATCTCTGCAAAGTTGGGAATGAACCACTTCAAAAAAAAAAAAATTCCAACGAAAGATTGAATCTCTTCCTTATCTCTAGGAATACTAATCTTCAGGATGAATTTGACACGCTCAGGATCTATTTTAATCCCTTCAGCATAAACTATATGACCTAGGAGCATACTTTCTGTCATGGCGAAATGATATTTCTTTGGATTGAAAGACAGTCCAAATTTTCCGCATTTAAGAAAGGTTTTCCTCAGATGTTTGAGGTGTTCATCATCAAATTTAGAGAATACTATAATATCATCTAGATAGATAACTACAAAATTATCCTTCTCACCAACAAAGGCTATATCCATAGCTCTCTGAAATGTGGAACCAACATTCATGAGTTTGAATGGAATTTTGGCATACATAAATGTGCCCCAAGGAGTAGTAAATGTTGTTTTTTATCTATCCTACAGATATACAACAATTTGATTGTACCCAAGGAATCCATCAATCATTGATATTCTCTGAGAACCCACCACTCTTTGCAAAATTTGATCAAATTTGGGCAGTGGTTAATTGTCTTTAAGGGAGCATCTGTTTAGATTACGCAAATGTACACAAAGCATTACTCCCTCATTCTTCTTACGAACATGCACCAAGTTTTCTACCAAGGAAGAATATCTTAGAAGAGGTACAATAATTTTTGCATCTAAGATATTTTTACATATTTTTCAATGATTGGTAGCAACATTGGATTCATATGTCTTATTTTCTGTCTGAAAGGCTTTGTGTGTTGGATTTAATGGAATCTTGTGTTGAATTATATTAGTATCATGTCTTCATATCTTCATAGGACCAGGAAAAAATAATTGCAAACAATTTCATCAGCTTAATTAATATTTTTTTCTTTGTTCATCTAAAAGTGCTTTAGATTACTTAATAAGCTTTGGATTATCTGCAGTGCTAATAGTATAGCTTAAAACATTTTCTTCTGATGAATGCATAGTGGGTTTCAATAAGATGTCATTATTAGAAAACAATCTCTCCAAAGGGACAAGACATTTGGGAATAAAATTCCCTTTCAATTCAATTACATCATGACCACCAAATGAATTTTTAAAACAAGAAGCATTTTCATCCATCCAAACATCTTCATCTTCATTATTCTGATTATCAGCATAACTATAATAGGACTTCCAATGTTCTTTAACTGAAGTTTCAATATAACCATTAAAACTTGGAAGTGTTAAGATTTCATATATGCTAGACTAGATTCATTAGTATTCAATTCAAAATCATAGCAACAACATATCCAAAATCACTGATAGAAACACAATCACAAGATAGACACAGTATTTATCCTGGGAAACCCTCAAGGGGAAGAAAACTCGGCAAAAATTCCTTTGTATAAGATGTATAAGATATAACCCCAAAAACAGGTATCCTCCTCCTTCTATTCTCTCTCTCTCTCTCTCTCTCTCTCTCTCTCTCTCTCTCTCTCTCTTATGTGCTACTCAAGTGAGTGAGTTTGTGTTCAAATAAGAACCATAGCTCCTATATTTATACACATTGAACCAACTAATTGTTACCCTAATCAAGTCGGCCCCACTAAACTATATGGGCCGACTTCACCTAGGAAGACTCAAAACAGTATATTATATTATTCATTAGGGTATTAATGACCCGACTTGCAATGGATCCTTTACCTCATGACTCTATGATGACAAAATACAGTAGTAACACCCCGTCGGAGGAATAATAACATCTCCCTTGGGTTGCATCAGTAAAATACATTTATAATATCCTTTGAAGTTACAATATTTCAACACTCGCCCCTTAACGATAATGTTATTCTACTGACAACATCATCATAGACTATAGGAGAATAGAGAGACAATATATTTAACAATACATCGAGGTAATACATCTATACGTCGTAGGGTTTTTCACAATCAGTAACTGGAACAGTTACTCTTCATCTTCTGCATCACACAATCACTTGATCCTTTTGCAGCAACGCTTTGACCATTTGATCATTTGTAGCAACACTTCAATATTTTGATGCTTTGCAGTACTTTGATCATTTGCAACAACACTTCGATCTTCTTGATCATTTGCAGCAGCACTTTTATCTTCTTGATCCTTTGCAGCATCACTTCGATCTTTTGCAGCGACCTTCTGATCTTCTTGATCCCTTATAGCAACACTTCGATCCTTTTAATCCTTTTGCAGCATCACTTCGATCTTCTTGATCCTTTGCAGCAACACTTTGATATTCTTGATCCTTTGCAGTAGCACTTCGATCTTCTGCAGCATTCTTTCGATCTTCTCAATCCGTTGTAGCAACACTTCGATCCTTTCAATCCTTTTGCATCAACATTTCGATCCTTTCGATCCTTTGTAACAACACTTCGATCCTTCTTGATCCTTTGTAGTCATACTTCAATCTACTTGACCCTTCGTTGTTGTACTTTGATCTACTTGATCCTTCATCTCCATGCTACTTGTAGTACAGATGATCTATTTGCAGAATAATCAATCTCGATCACTTTAGGACATAAGTACAAGGATTATGCAATCCTCCATCAGCATGATCCATGAAATTGATCAGTTGAATTGTCTACAACTAAATGTAGACATCGACCACACCCAGTCTCATCCCTATCATTCGTGAGGACTCATCATAGACCATCCATACCACTAACGTTAGGACCACTCCCAAGTGAGTGTTATACTACGGTATCTACACTTACATGTATGCATACTCTTCCAAGCAAGAGTGTCATCTACAGATCATATCTCAACCACATACAAAAATGTTGTACCATCATAGAACATCCATACCACTGAGGTTAGGACCACTCCCAAGTGAGTGTTATATTATGGCATCCGTGAGGACTCATCATAGAGCATCCATACCACTGAGGCTAGGACCAATCCTAAGCGAGTGTTATTCTATGGAATCTACATATGAATGTAGGCATACTCTCCATACAAGAGTATAGTCTGCAAAGCAAATCTCGACTGCATACAAAATGTCAGTCTTGTCGTAGAGAATCCTTACATTGATTTTAGGACCACTCTTGAGTGAGTGTTATTCTATGATATCCATAAATAAATGTGGGTACTCTCCATGTGAGAGTCACATCTGCAAGGCCATCCTTATTAAGGACCACTCTCATGAACATAGTGTTATGCCTTCCATCCTCAATAGAGGATACTATCATCCACATTTAAATTTCAGACCTTCATCATCACTGTCATCCATCATCGATGTTAGTCTCATCATTACTCCTCCTTTCCTAGGAAGTTTTATATTATCAAATTGCTCCCCCTTTGTCTCTGTCTTCGACCTGATCTTCCTTTTCCAAGAAGGTCCATATCTTCATCATATGTAGTTCCATCATGGTTCCTCCTTGTGAGGAAGGTCTTTTCGAACTACACCAAGCTTGTCACAAAAATATTCAAACTTCACTCAAGATAGAGACTTGGTTAGTAAATCAAAAACTTGCTCATTGGTACTCACATACTGGAGCTTGATAGCTCCCTTTTGTACCATATCCCTTATATAAAAATATCTTATTTCTATGTGAGTCGATTTGTCATGGAACACCGGATTCTTCATCATCTTTATACAACTCTGGTTGTCACAAAGAATTGTTGTGGTGTCCAACTACATGTGAAATATTCCTGACATCAACTTCTGAAGCTATCTCGCTTCACAAAAAGCGGGGCAAGATGCAATGTACTCTGCTTCATCTGTACTGAGAGAAACACTGGATTGTTTCTTACTAAACCATGAGATCATGGCGGATCCTAGACAATAAAATCCACCTGAGGTGTTCTTCCTATTTGTGATTCTTCCTTCCCAATCAGAATCTATATATCCATACAATTTTTAGTCATGATCTCTCCCATAGTAAAGTCCCAAATCAATCATGCCTTTTAGGTACCTCATCACATGCTTTGCAGCTATCAGGTGAACCCGTTTAGGTTTAAGTAGATACTGAATTAATGTGTTCACCAAAAAAAATATATCTAGTCTTGTGTTCGTCAGATACATTAATGGCCCAATAATCTATATGTATTGAGTCATATCCACTAACTCTGATGTATCAACAGACAATAGCTTCAAGTTGGTGTCCATGGGTGTGGCCATGGATTTACAATCCAACATATCAAATCTTTTCAAGATATATACTGCATACTTTCCCTGGTTAAAAAATATTCCTTCTGGTCTCTGCCACACTTCCAGCCTTAGGAAATAATGCATCAATCCAATATATTTCATCTCGAATTCTTCAGATAGCTTCTTCTTGCAACCTGTGATATGTTTCCCATTTCCAGTCAGAGATAGATCATCCACATATAGTAATATTATGACAGGTTCATCATCCATAATCATGATATAAAGGTTAGGATCGTCTTTACTCTTAGTAAAGTCCAAACTTGTCAAGAAGTTATTTATTCTTCCATAACAAGCTATAGGAGTTTGATTCAGTCCATACAGAGCATTTTTCAAATTATAGACATGAGTCACTCTGTCTTCGACTTCAAATCCTTGTGGTTGCTTGATGTAAACCTCTTCCTCAATCACACCATTAAGGAAGGTTGTATTTACATCCATCTGGTGTAAGTCCCATTTCATCATGGAAGCAAGTGCCATGATGGTTTTGATGGAAGTGTACCTTACTACTGGAGAAAATGTCTCTTCATAATCGATTCCCTCTTTCTGAGAGAATCCTCTAGCCACAAATATTGCTTTTTACTTTTCAATACTTCCATCAGCAGCATGTTTTATCATGTAGATCCATTTCGAAGATACCACACTCTTGTTTTCTGGTTTGGGAACAATATCCCAAACATCATTCTTCATGATCGAATGGTATTCTTACGTCATTTATTCAACACATTATTTATTCTATGCAGCTTCCTCATAGCTGGTGGGTTCTTGATCTACAGGGTCACACATCAAAGCTACATAACTGGAATATGGATTTGATCTTTTGTTGGTTCTTGTGGAGCCTTCTGGAGCTCCATTTCTTTCTACTTCTTGTATGATTTCTCTTACCCAAACATGTTTTCTCTTTAGAGAGATATCCATAGTAGGGGTATCCTTAGGTTCTAGCATGTCATGATCTTCTGATGCTACTATTTCAGGAGAGGTTTCAGCTTCTATCATTTTGGGAGGTACATCCTCTTCATGTATTTCTTCAAGTTGAGACCTTCTAGACTTTTTCAGAGCTGTCCCTTCATCAAATGTTACATCCCTACTAATATCGATATGATGCAATCCTGAGATGTGTATCCTGAAGGATTTGGAAACATCATAGTATCCAACAAATATTCCCTTCTTTCCAGAAGGATCCAATTTGGTTCTCTTCTCTTTCAAAATATGTACATATACTGGGAAGCCAAATATATTGAGATGGATCACTTCAGGTTTCTTTCCGGTATACATCTTTTAATGATTCTTGAATCCAAGAGCAAGGGTGAGGTAATCTATTCTACACATATATGGTTGTTCTTGTTGCTTCATCCCATGGGTGCCATAGGGAGTTCTTGGTCATAAAATCATGGTCTTCACTGCTTCGATGATAGTTCTATTATTTCTTTTCACAACACCATTCTATTGGGGATTATAGGGAGTGGTTAGTTCCCTATTGATTCCTTCCTCCTTATAAAATGCTTCAAATTCTTTTGAAGTGTATTATCCACCATTATCTAATCTTAGTGTATTGATTCTCTTTTCTGAGTGGTTCTCTGTCAAGGCTTTGAATTCCTTGAATTTTCTGAACAATTCACTCTTATTATTCAAGAAGTATATCCAAGTATTTATTGAATAATCATCATTAAATGTGACATAGTACTCATAGCCACTTAAGTATATGGAAGTCATAGGACCACATACGTCAGAATGAATTAGCTCCAACGTACTTGTCTTTGTTTCACTTTTCGGAAAGGGATTCTTGATGTTATTTCCTCTTTCACATCCTTTGCAAGTCCCCTAATGTTTGATACTGAGATATGGTAACCCTTTTACCACCTTGCTCACATAGGGAAATGATTTGTAGTTGATGTTAGCAATTCTCCTATGCCACAGTTTACTTAAGCTAGTAGTCTCACGGACAAGGGTTGTCTCTGGATGTCCTTTGAGCTTGTACAGTCCTCCTCCTTCTTCTCCAATGACTACATCATCTTCAAGTGTATTTCCTTTGGAACACATAAGTACTTGACCATATATGAAAGAAACTCTATATAATTTCTTATCTAGAGAAGATATGGAAAGTAGGTTCTTTTTCAAACCTGGTACATGCAATACTTCCTTCATCTTCATGGAAGTTCCAGAGTCAAGCTTGTAGCTTGATTCACCAATACCTTTGATGGGATATTGATAGTCATATACCAATGATAAATTCTAGGGAGAGTTCTTCTCTTCAAGTCTTGACAGAGTTTTCTTCTTCCCTGTCATGTGCTTTGAGGCACCACTATCGATAATCCATGTGTCTTCTCCAGGTGTTACAGACCCAGAGAGTGCAGAGAATAAAACATATTATTCTACACCTTCACCTCTAGTTTTCTTTCGAGGCCTTTCTTCATATACATCCTCATCTTCATCTGGATGAGCATGATGTATCTTGTTGTTGTTTTTATTATTTGGTGATGGACATTCTCTAGCAAGATGTCCTATCTTATGACAGTTGTAACATTGATACTTTGAGTAATCCTTCTTCTTTTGAAATTTCTTCTTTGAAGGATTTATATGATTACGCTTCTTTAAGTTTGATTGTTTTCTTCCTTTAGTATGGGCATCTAGATCTTGATCATCTTCTCTGAGGAGAGCTTCTCTATTGGCTACTCTATATTCTTCTTGGATGCAATCTTCCCATAGTATGTCAAACTTCATACTTTCTTTTCTGGCACATAGAGTCTAAATGAATGAGTCCCAAGGTTTGGTAAGACCATTGAGAGAAGTCATAACTAGTCCATCCTCATTAAGGGCATCTCCAATAGCACTTATTTTTTCTTTGAATTGAGAGACCCTTGTGAAGTAATCTTGAATAAAATATCCTTTTCTCATCTTGGTGCCTTTTAGTTGAGCTCTCAGATTCATCTTTCTGTTGATGTTCCTTACCTCATACATTCTGGAAAGTGCATCATACATTTTATTAGGCGTCTTATTAGATGACACTTGAGGGACCAAGTGATCCTTAATAGAATCAGCAATGACCCTCATTGCCTTGATTAGGTCTTGTTCATGCTTCTCCTTATATTTGTTGGAATATTGTACAATACTTAGAGAGGGGGGGGGGGTTGAATCAGTACTGATAAATTTTTAACAATTTTAAACCACTATTAATTTATTCATCGACACATATGATCAACAATAACACACAAAACAAAAATTTATCATGGAATCCCAATTGGGTAAACCACCAAAACTTCCTGTTTTTGCAAAATTGTGTTTACAACTAGTTTTTGCCTATTACTACAGACAAGGATGGTGTCATCACTAAAAGATGCACCTTGACTGCATAAGGAGCATGGCTAGTGAAATCCTAATAATATGTAAAGGATAGCTGGGAATGAAAGTTTATAAACAGGTAAACATTACATAGATCAAGCTAGGATAGAAGCATGACTGCAGGAAATGCACCACTATAATGAGCAATAATAAGAAATGGCTACGAGCATAAATTTATGAAAAACATGAAACAGGTTCTATTTTCATGACATTATAAATAGTTGCATATTGATCAAAAGAATCACTGTATGGAATATTAAGACCACGCATAGATAGAATGATGATAACATGTACTATATTTATTAAAATAGAATAGGGTTCAAATGATCATAATCGTTTCAAAGCATCCATCCTACATTAAAAAAATAGAGTGCATACATGCCTGCCTCAGCCCTTGGATGAAAACTCCTCTCTGCCATTACATTGAAGATTACATAATTTAAATCAATTACAACCCCTAAACTATTTCTATCTTTTAGAAAATAAAACTTATCAATAAACTAAAAATAAACCCAATCTATGATTTAATGCAAGAAATATCGAGAAACTGTTTCCTTTTGATCTGGAACTCATTTCAATTATCTGCTTCTGCATGGAAAAGTAGCCTTGAATACTGATCCTCATTCATAAAATTTGATGTTGATAGAACTGAATACCCTTAAATCTGTCAAACATCTATAAATTGTTCAATACTCTGTTGTTCCTCTTCCACTTGTACTCCTGGAAGCTCGAATACTACCTTCAAAAGTCCAGATGTAGCTAGCAAATTAGGGATTGAAATTTTGACTGCTTTCCACCGCTGACAGGTGTTTAATTGTCCAACTAACTCTGTCACTAGAATCATGCCTTTGAGTTTGGGATTGATTTAGATCCAATGATTCACTTACCTGATGTTTTAGAACTCAGGAATGATCTGGATTATTGATTCATATCTTTTTGATATTAAAAATCATCTCCAACTCGATCCTTCTCTGCTTAAAATATTGAAAAAACTTGACACCTATCTTGAATTGATAGATTTAGTAGCTTCTTTGCTCACCTGTGTATATCTCCACATTTACCATGATGAAACTCTGCCACCAACAACTACTAACTCTACCCTTCAAGCTTTCACTAGGGGTGTTGGGTGTTTTTTTATGGTGTTCTCAGCACTCAAACGCATTGTCATTTCTGTTGCTACAACTGCATTGCTCTCAATCATCTGTGCTTTGTCCAGGCAGAATCGCCACCAATGTATCCTCATCAAAAGTGTTGGAATAACTGGGTACCTCTTTTGAAATCTCATGGATCGCTGATCACCATGATATCTATCATATTCATGTGAAAGATCCAATTTCAGTACATCATATGCTGTAATAGAGAAACACAGACTTGCAAAATACATTTGTATAAGGTCTAAATAATAGTTATATAGAATATAACCAATACTTCCTATACCTCTATGCAAAACCAAACCCTTCTCCTATATGAATTTCAATGATGGCATGAAGATGAGCATGCATCATCTCAAAACTAGTGTATGGTGGAAGGAATAACTGATAAAAACACGTATGTGCTATGGGAAGCCAACTTAGGTTCGTATGGGCCTTGTGAATATGAAACTTTGAAGGAATTCCTGAAAATCCTTCTGGTGGCAAGTGGGTTAGAGACGTTGAAAAGAAAATTATCCTTCTGCGTTGCTCCATTGTCATTCAACTGACCACCTTCCAGAACCAAATAATTTGATCATTAGCTTCAGTGTACTCGTGATACTCTGTATGATATTTCCAATCCTGTACACATAAATCATGACCCTTTCCATACAACATTAGATCCAGATCTTTAGGTTCTAAAGCTCGAAGAAACTGTTGAATTGTTGAATTCCCAAGCAAATCAGAAAATCCTTAAGAAAAGCATTTAATTTTCTCTGCAACTGGTGTCACATACATCACACTGAACCCAAACACTAGTATACTTGTGGCTTTCAGTAACAGCCCCACATACACAGTCAACTCATTCCCTTTTTCATTTTTTCAAATAAGGGTGCCCATTTTCTACCAGGTTCACTTTGTCATGAACAATATTCGATTGATCTGATCCCTGAGTGTGTGCCAAGATGCAGGAAAGAAGCTCAATTGTTTTCCCTAATTCCATTTCATCTACAAGAATCCCACCATGGACATAAGCTCAGAAACCTTTAGGATGCATTGAGACACTGCCATTGCACACTGCCAGAATCCAATTTTTTTGAAATACAGATTTGGTAGCAACATCTGGCTTCATCTGGGGATGGCATGCTCCTTGCAAGCTACTAAGAACATGAATACCTTGTGCCTTTCCTGTACATGTGTGTATCTGCAAACAAAAAACTACAACTTTCTCTACTCATCAAATTCTTAAATGATCTTGCTTTGCAAACAGAGGCTTCCCTGCAACTGAAGAAAAGAAGCACCAGTGTTTTGTCTCCATTGGGTTGGAGTCTTTCATATCTCAAACTTCTTCACTTATTCAAAACTTGAAAAGAATCTATCTGCAAGTATGGCAAGCTTATTCTCTTACCTACTTCTACTTCTAATTAGTAGAAGCAAACTGATCAAGTAAAACTAAATTTCCAATGCAGCCAAGTAATTAATTGACAAACAACTTGAAACTTCCTTCCAACTTTATGCAAAGTCACAAAAACATATACTATAGTATTTGAATCATAATCTTTGAAATCATACTTACAATCCAAAAATCCAGCCTTAAAGATGGAAATACATGAAACTTCATCACTACAAAACATCTCCATATAAGTGGTAACTGGATCTTGAAATTTGTACAAAACTTGTTGTTGCTCAACAAACGATAGAGAAACATGCATCATCAGTTGTTCATCTAATGCTTTCTGTTTTCCTTTTCAATATCCCTGTGATTCGGATCCATCGCTATGATGTGCTGGCTCATTACAGCTGACAATTTCTAAGAGAAAATAAGGGATATGTTCTTGATCAAATTAAAGATGAGTATTAAAAGATATCTCATGAAGAAACTGTTGATTACCCTGTCCAATAATGATATTTTTAAAAAATTTATTAGAAATAAGAGGGTCTTCATAAGTATTTTGAACAATAGACTCATAACTATTATCGACCATAGCATGAACGCATTGTTGATCATTTCTTTGTTGCAAAGTGGAACTAGATGTGATTCCATTAGTCAACAAGCACTGATTAACTTTAAATTCTTCCTCTTTATCACTATACTTGTCAAATATTGGAGCATTAGGATAGAATCCTAATGGAAAAGATGAAGATTTATGCATAGGATTATCAGCAATATGGCTTCGAAACAGATTCAAAATAACATCTCCTTCTTCCTCGTCACTATTATCTTTCTCGTCAAGATTTGAAGCAATAGGCATATAAGGAGAAAGATTATCCTCTTGTTGTTCCTCCTTGAAAATGGATGATCATGACAAATCAAGTTCTTTATGATTGGTACAATTTCTTTTGGTCTGCAAATCTGAAAGCTAGGGACTGCCCTTATTTGTTTCCATTGGTATTTGACCAAAAGACACTTGATCATTCTGTTTTGTATCTAAAGAAACCAAATCTTTAGATATATAATAATCAGACTTAATGATAGAAAGATAACTTTCAGCTTCTTCATTATTGTATTCATCATAAATTGGGGAAGCCTGACAAATTTCTAATGGTAATGAGGAAGATTCATGTTTTTATTCATCCAATAAATCCCGAACAACCTTTTGTAACAACATATTATCATGGAAACAATCAGAAACTTCTTGAGAGTCATGAGAACCCAATACTTTTACAACAACATCTTCATTAATAGGCTGATCTGAAAAGGAATAAGCATGATCTCTTATTTCTTTGTTTTGAGAAATATCTTCAATTGGATGCAATTCTTTTTGCACATGACTATCACATGCTTTAATATCAATGGATGTGTTCTAAAAAATTTTCTTAATAAATTTATGATTTTGAATGCATGGACTAAAGGACACGTCCGTGTGATTGAGCAATTATTGATCGTGATCATCTTTTTCAGTTTCAAACTCCTCTTGTCTCTGTTCTTCATATGTATTAAAAACCATTTCTTGAATTTAATTGCTAAGACAATATGCTGATCTATATTTCTCACAACAATATTCAAGAAGTAACTTATGTGAAAAATACCTTTTACAGTGCTCATGGAATACTGTGTGGAAATCCTTCAAGGATGAAATGCTGGAAGGAGGCAATGAGAAATACCATTCACATGCATCACCATCCAATGAATACATGAACATCTTCATATGAACATCCATGTGCTGTAGATCTAGCAGATTCATGCATTCATGGAACTTGATGAGGTGATCTGCAGGATTATCTTCTCTCCTTTCTCTAAAGATAGGAAGAAAATCTCCCCATTCTGTCATAGTCGGTACTGGATGTGGGAAAACAGGAACTGCTGAAAAATTAAAAGGTGCAACCTTCCAAGCCATAATGGATTCCATGGTCTTTGGCATCTTGGACCTTGACATCTTGAACCAGTGGAGTCGTCAATATATTTGTCTGTAATGACGTTGGAGTCTCTAGGTAGAAAAATACAGTCAAGCTAATATCCTTCTCTTGTTTTCCATCAAGAGATGGATTTCATCATTGTTGTTCTTCCCAGGGAAGATCCCTTCATTCCTCCCTTCCCGGCAACGGCACCAGAAGATGTCATCACTAAAAGATGCACCTTGGCTGCATAAGGAGCATGGCTAGTGAAATCTTAATAATATGTAAAGGATAGCTGGGAATGAAAGTTTATAAATAGGTAAACATTACAGAGATCAGGCTAGGATAGAAGCATGACTGCAAGAAATGCACCACTGTAATGAGCAATAATAAGAAATGGCTACGAGCATAAGTTTATGAAAAACATGAAACAGGTTATGTTTTCATGACATTATAAATAGTTGCATATTGATCAAAAGAATCATGGTATGGAATACTAAGACCACACATAGACAGAATGATGATAACATGTACTTTATTTATTAAAACATAAAAGGGTTCAAATGATCATAATCATTTCAAAGCATCCATCCTACCTTAAGAAAAATAGAGTGCATACATGCCCTACCTCAACCCTTGGCTGAAAACTCCTCTCTGCCATTACATTGAAGATTACAGAATTTAAATCAATTACAACCCCTAACTATTTCTATCTTTTAGAAAATAAAACTTATCAATAAACTAAAAATAAGCCCAATCTATGATTTAATGAAAGAAACCTCGGGAAACTGTTTCCTTTTGATCTAGAGCTCATTTCAATTATTTGCTTCTGCCTAGAAAAGTAGCCTTGAATACTGATCCTCATTCATAAAATTTGATGTTGATAGAACTGAATACCCTTAAATATGTCAAACATCCACAAATTGTTCAACACTCTGTTGTTCCTCTTCCACTTGTACTCCTGGAAGCTCGAATACTACCTTCAAAACTCCAGATGTAGCTAGCAAATTAGGGATTGAACTTTTGATTGCTTTCCACCACTGCCAGGTGTTTAATTCTCCAACTGAATCTATCACTAGAATCATGCCTTTGAGTTTGGGATTGATTTAGATCCAATTATTCACTTACCTAATGTTTTAGAACTCGAGAATGATCTGGATTATTGATTCATATCTTTTTGATATAAAAAATCATAACAGCTCGATCCTTCTCTGCTAAAAATATTGAAAAAACTTGACACCTATGTTGAATTGATAGCTTCAGTAGATTCTTTGCTCTCTTGTGTATATCTCCACATTTACCATGATAAAACTCTGCCACCAACAACTTCTAACTCTACCCTTCAATCTTGAACTAGGGGTGTTGGACGTTTTTTTATGGTGTTCTCAACACTCAAACGCATTGCCATTTCTGTTGCTGCAACTGCATTTCTCTCAATCATCTGTGCTTCGTCCAGGAAGAATCACCACCAATGTATCCTTGTCAAAAGTGTTGGAATAACTGGGTACCTCTTTTGAAATCTCATGGATCGCTGATCACCAGATATCTATTAGAGTCATGTGAAAGATCTAATTTCAGTACATCATATGTTGTAATAGAGCAACACGGACTTGCCAAATACATTTGTATAAAGTTTGAATAATAGTTATATATAATATAACCAATACTTCCTATACCTCCATGCAAAACCAAACCCTTCTCCAATATGAATTTCAGTGATGGCATGAAGACGAGCATGCATCATCTCAAAACTAGTTTATGGTGGAAGGACTAACTGATAAAAACACGTATGTGCTATGGGAATCCAGCTTAGGTTCGTATGGACCTTGTGAATATGAAACTTTGAAGGAAGTACTAAAATTTCCTCTGGTGGCAAGTGGGTTAGAGACGTTGAAAAGAAAATTAGCCTTCTGCGTTGCTCCATTGTCATTCAACTGACCACTTGCTAGAACCAAATAATTTGATCATCATATTTAGTGTACTCATGATACTTCGTATGTTATTTCCAAACATGTACACATAAATCATGACCCTTTCCATACAACATTAGATCCATATCTTCAGGTTCTAAAGCTCGAAGAAACTGTTGAAGTGTTGAATTCCCAAGCAAATCAGAAAATCCTTGAGCAAAGCATTTAATTTTCTCTGCAACTGTTGTCACATACATCACACTGAACCCAAACACTAGTATACTTATAGCTTTCAGTAACAGCCCTACATACACAGTCAACTCGTTCCCTTTTTCATTTTTTCAAAGAAGGGTGCCCATTATCTGCCAAGTTCACTTTGTCATGAACATTATCCGATTGATCTGATCCCTGAGGGTGTGCCAAGATGCAAGCAAGAAGCCCAATTACTTTCCCTAATCCCATTTCATATGCAAGAATCCCACCATGGACATAAGCTCAGAAACCTTCAGGATGCATTGAGACACTACCAGAATCCAAGTTTTTTTGAAATACAGATCTGGTACCAACATATGGTATTGCACCATATTTACCATCAACTACGACCCTCTGGTTTATCGGCTACTACTGAAAGGATGCTACTACACCCTTTTTACCAGCTAGGACTAGAAGGAGGCTACAACCCCTTGGTTTTATTAGCTTCTACTGAAAGGATGAAACTACACCTAATATGATAATTTGAACTCTTATTGTTCTTCAATCAATCTGTCAATTGAAAGTGCAGAGACAACTTCTTTCACTCAACATTTTGTATATAAATACCCTCTATCACGTTTTCTATGAATGCATGTCTTCACTGTTGTGTCTTTTCATTCTTATATCACGCCTCTTCATGAAAAATCAATTCTTCATTTTAACAAATCTTTAACTCTATTTAGGTTTATCATTCATACCTCTCCGCAACAAAATTTTACCAGAATTGGCTCTCCGCAATGATAATTCTTCACCAGAAATTCTTTCGAATTTTCCTTTATCTGCAATGATATTCCCGTTACCATCCTGAGTCATTGATCCATTGTGGACTCTTTCCTGACCATCGATCTAACACATTTATTTCCCTTTGTAATCACATTTTCGCCTTTTCCTTAGCTTTCCGCAAATATATTTCCACAACAACATTTCCGCACCATTGATTTCTTGCGGACTCTTCCCTGACCGTTGATCTGAGATCATATGCAAATTGCGGATTTTCGTTTTGAATTTTCTCAAAATTTACTTCCGCAACTACCTTTTTGCAAGATACTTTTCGCATTGTTGATTTCTTGCAGACTCTTCCTTGGTCGATCAAATGCAGATTGTGGTCTGCGAGTTTTCCAAATTTCTTAAAAATGCCTCTGTAATTTTCTTTTCTCAATATTTATTCTGCGCCATCGATCTTATGCAGACTCTTTTCTAAACGTTGATATTTATATCATATGCATATTGTGGATTGCGGGGTTTCAAATTTCTTGAAAATACTTCCGCAATATTTCTTCCACACCATTGATCTATTGCGGAGTCTTTCCAAACCGTCGATCTTGTGGATTGTGGGTTACAGTTTGTAGGTTCATAAAATATAAAACATTGCTTCCACAATTTTTCTTCCACACCGTCGATATTTTGCGTATGCTTTCCTAATCGTTGATTTTTGGATTGTGAATTGCGGAACCACACTTTCCCATTTTGGAGCTCTGCAATTCTCTTCTGCAACTTTGTTTCCGCATTGCTTCTAAATCGTCGATTTCCTTCCAGGTTCACTCCTGACTATCGATATACAATCAAATTCTGATTGCAGATTATGGATAAACCTTTTTTTGAAATGATCTTACGCAATATCCTCCAGCAAATCTATTGCCACAACTATTCTGGGCCATTGATTTTGTTTCGGATTCAATCCCAACCATTGATCTATGATCAAATGTGTATTTTTGAATCGTCATTTTTCTTGTGCGGAAATCATTCACCACCATCGACCTTCTCAAAATTGGCTTCCACAATTTCTCTTGACTGATCTGGACCATCCAATTTTTCACTTCACTCTAGCCTTCGGGAATGTTAATTTCCACATATATATATTTTGTGGATCTTATTATAGACCATTGATCTCTGTCTCTCAAATGATCTGGGTTATCTAAATCTTCTTGGCGCTTTGGACTGTTATCTGCCAGTGCTCGCTTTGTAGATATTTCCCCTATCATCGACCCTGTCAATGATATTCCATTAGACTTTTTAATTCCTTTGTCTTTCATTAAGTTCACCCCGTAATCAAGTTTACTTGTTATTCCTTTGTCATTGTTGAACTCCTCTGACATCAATTGACAATTCACGTAACGGATCCTTTGTCTTTTAATGATTTCACCCTGCTATTATGTCTATTGGTTATCCCTTTGTCATTCTTGAACTCCTTTGACATCAATGACAACTATATTCTCAACAATATCCCCCTTTGGCATTGACGGAAATATCTAAACATTCTCTCCCTTTGGAAACAATGACAAAGGATAACCTGCGTGAAATTTATAGACTCCCCCTATCATTGTGCTTCCTTCTACTCCATTAATGAGTCTCTCCCAGTTTACTTCAATCCAATTCTATGCATCTTTTCTCTATTTCAACCATGCACCAGTCTCATCATTCAACCTTTATCATCTCTTGTCTTTGAATAATATATCTTTCATCATATTTTAACATTAGATACCAATTGATTTTTTCCTTAGATACCAATTGGAATTTTATGAATTTAACTCACCCTGAGTATAGGATCCCTCCTAATGTTATTTTTAGGGTTCTCTTTAGATCATGAGAGATATTAGAAAAGAATTCCACAATCATCACTATATCTTTATTCATCACCTTCATCTTCATATTCATCGGTGTATTATTTTATATCTCCATCTTGCTTTTCCTCATAATGGATGTCATTTTTATCTATGGTACCATTTTTCTCATCATCATCTATGGATACCTCATGGATGTTTGATATTTGTATTTCTTCTGAGTCTTCATAATCTGAATGTTTCCTCCACAACTTCCCATGAGGTGTCCTTGTTTCTTTTCCTTTATCGTTTTCTTTGTTTATGTCTTGTTTCCTTCTCAAACTTTAATCTTTTCCCTTGGTTCTGCAGTCAGCGTCCTTGTGACCAAACTTATGAAAGCAATAACAATAACCATAAAACTTTCCTTTTTATATAGGAAATATTTGACCTTCCTACTTCACAACTTCCATATTCTTACACTACTTTTGAGCCTCTACTAAAACACTCTTTCTTAGTTTACATTCTCTAGCCATATGTCCAAAGTTATTACATTTGTAGCACTCTATGTCATATCTTTGAAGATGTCCAAAACGATTATGATTTCTTTCTTTTGGTTTGTTACTAGATGCATCCTTCTTGTATTCATGAACCTTTTCATATGCTCTGCATTTTAGGGCTTTATGACCAAAATTATTACAAGAGTAACAATGACAAAAAAGATATGTTGATATCTATTTGTCATTGGTCTCTTAGACACCTCATTAGTTCTAGCTTTTTCATGAAAGGATGGAACATATTTCTTTATTTCTTCCTTTTTAACAGGACTCTTTAGTTCATCAACAGAGCTTCTTTTATTTCCACCTTGGTTTATGAAAGAGGAATATTATGCCTTCTTTACTTTGTCATATCCTAGACCAGATTTATCACTTGATGATATTTGGCTACTTAAGATATCATCTAAGATCCTTGAGTTGTTCTCAAATTTTGATCTGATAGACTTCATCAACCCCTTTTCTATGTTGAATAATTTATTTTTCAATTTTTTTCGAGTCTTGGATTCTATTCTTGAGCAGAACTACTAGGTCCTCTTCAATCTTCTTGGCCTCTTGAAGTTGGTTCCTCAAGTCAATAATTTGATTTGTCTCTTCCTGGTTCTTTGACAGTCTCTCCTTCAAATATTTTTTCCTTCTTCTACTTTTTTCAAGTTATTCAATAGCGGCTATGAGTTCTTCCTTTAGGTATTCCACTCCTACTTCCTTATCTAATTCATCATCTGAAGTCATTGTTCCCATGAACATGATTTCATTTTCACTCATCTCCTCATCTTCACTTTCCTTGGAATATAATATTTTCTCCTTTTTCTTAAACTTATCCTTGTACATGTTCTTATTATTCAAATATTTCTTATGATGGAAAGATTCATCATCACTATCCTATTGTTCTAGGTAAGGACACTTGTTGGGAAAATGTCCAATTCTTCCACAACTGAAGCATTTCAAGGGTAGCTTCCCTTTGTACTTTCTAGTGTCTCTCTCAAGTTTCTTAATGAAGAGAGCTTCCTCGTCATTTAGGTCCTTAGATTGGATCTTGGATACGACTTTAAAGGCTTCTTCCTTCTTTGATGATCCATTTTGTCTTGTTCTCATCTCATAGGAAGTAAATATCCCATGTAGTTCATTTGCTGTCATAATTTTAAGATCATCTTGTTCTTCTAGAGAGGACACCTTTGAGTCATACTTCATTGGTAGGGTTATTAGTATCTTGTCGACTACGTCTTTTTCTTTTATTTTTCCTCCAATTCCTCTAATGTCATTAACAATTTCATCTACTCTTAGAAGATATTCTGCAATATTTTCTTCCTCTTTCATTTGTAGGTTTTCAAACTATCCTTTGTAGTTCTTGATTTTGGATTCCTTGACTTTGGAAGTTCCTTCATAGATACATTTTAGTTTTTCCCAGGCATGTTTGGATGTTTTGCAATGCATGAATTTTACAAGTACTGATTGTGTTATTAATCCAATCAAAATTTCATTTAGAGATTTTGCATTGGCATCATATTGGATTAGTTCTTCGTCGTCTATAGGTACGTTATCTAGTACTTTATATTCTGTTTCAACAGTCCTCCAAACTTTGTATCCAAGAGCCATTAGATGGCACTTCATTCTTACACTCCAGTATGCATAATTATATCTAGTAAATAATGGAGGTATGTTGGTGGCTAACCCTTGTTGATCCATAGTGATTTTTAATAGGATATTCCTTCTAGTGAGTAAGTTGTAGTGAAGGATCCTTCTCTAATACCAATTGTTTGAATATTGGACAATACTGAAGGGGGGGTTGAATCAATATTGATAACTTCTTGACAATTTTAAACCACTATTAATTTATTCATTAACACATATGATCAACAAGAACACACAGAACACAAATTTATCATGGAATCTGAATTGGGTAAATCAACATTACTTCCTATTACTAGAAAATTGTATTTACAAATAGTTTCTTCCTACCGCTACAAACAAGGATGGTATTACACCCTAGTTGCCATCAACTACTGGAAGGAGGCTATGATCCCTTGGTTTATCAGCTACTACTGAAAGGATGTTGCTACACCCTTTTTACCAGCTACGACTGGAAGGAGGCCACGACCCCCTGTTTTTATCATCTACTATTGAAAGGGTGCTACTACACCCTAATATGATAATTTGATATCTGGTTGTTCTTTAATCGATCTTTCAATTGAAAGCGCAGAGACAAATTCTTTCACTCAGCATTCTGTCTATAAATACCCTCTAGCACATTTTCTGTGGATGCATCTCTTCATTGTTTAGCCTTTTCATATTTGATCGTGCCTCTTCATGAAAAATCAATTATTTAACTCTATTAAGGTTTATTAGTCATACCTCTCTGCAACAAAATCTTACCAGAATTGCCTCTCTGCAATGATAATTCTTCACCAGAAATTCTTCTGAATTTTCCTTTTTCTGCAATGATATTTTTGTTACCATCTTGAGCCGTTGATCCATTGCAGAATATTTCCTATACTTTGATATAACACACCAATTTCCGTTCGTAATCATATTTCCACAATTTCCTTAGCTTTCTATTGCTGGAAATTCTCACCTCCTGTGGACAAGAGTTGTTTCTGTAGTTTGAATCCTTCACAGCTAGAACAAATGAGTGATAACAACAATAAGCACTTTCCCTAGAATTGATAGATGTCTAGAATGATTCTTTTACCTATATGTAGTATGATGTATTATCCTTCTATGGTGTTAGATCTCCATATATATATACCTGCAATAAACACGTCAAACAACATACAAGATCAAAAGTACCAAAAAATTATCTACAAATTTATATCAGTGACTAAGGAATTTGATAACAAAATGAGTGATCTTAAAACAATGCATTTTATGGGAAAGGAACCATCATTGCATTAATATAAAAAAATATAGACTACAGCCATGTTCCTTAGTGTTGTGATGCCTCCTCACATGCCAAGTCTTGTCCTCAAAGCTCCAACTTTCCTTCTCTATGTTCAACCTAGATTTGGCCAAAACTTAGGTGCAACAACATAATTTTCCTCCTCCAACCCATAAGGGGTGAGCCAATATTTATATCCCTTGGGAGGATAGTGATGGTTGAGGAAATGGTGGATGAGGTGGAAGGGATATCCTACTAAGGGGGATCTCGAGTCCAGGTGGTCCACAAGAGTAGGGATGAGGGTGCCACAAAGCTGATCTTCGAGAAGCTTCGTGCATCTTTTCTTTTTCCTTTTGAAAATCAAGCACCTCTCTTTCACTATGGAGATAGATCGTTACCAGGGATGCATTGCTTATTGTACAAAGGGTTTAGGCAGTGGCACCGCTCATTGTCAATTGACAAGAGGCGTTAATGAAGAGGGTAATGATTATTGCATAAAGGGAAGAAGCGGTGGTGGACACAAATATGAAAATATGAGACATGGCCAGTGTCTAACTTCATCACTTGAGGATTTGAGGAAATTTCCAGTGTTTTGGTTCTTAGTACATGATGGTGACAAGAATTGTGTGTAACATAATGCCCCCTAAAGCATGAGGCTAGAGGGATATGATAGGTGAGATATTTGTAAGAACAATTTATCACTTCAAGGCAAGAAATCGCTTGATTGAAGATCATCATCAACCTGTCTTTTGTGCAATACATCAATAATTTTGACTCATATCCAAATGACTCCGCATCATGTTTGCAGACCAATAAAAGGCATATCCATGAAAGGGATGAATAACCATGGCTACTAGAATACATCGTAGATACATGCAAAGAAGATTCAAACTTGGACATAGCTACAAGACATACAATGTATATATATGTCAAATGGATGCAAATTTGAGCACAATCACGACCATACAAATGTGGATCCATGTAGAACTCATACAAATATTCCATCACAACCTGGGGAAATCAATGAGCGCTTAATATATACCTAGGGTATTCATCTCACCTTCCACAAAGTACTATTCTATCCACGTGATTACAAGGTTTTGATTTCGAACATGGTAGAAACCACTTGATTACCGACCAATGATGAGAATCGTTAACAAGTGCGAGGGAGATCGCCATTGATGTCGATGATTCCAAAGGTATCATAGTACAATCCCCTAAGTGTGAATAGATGATTTGATGTCGAGCACTTAGTTGAATCTTTCAATAAAAGGTCAATGATGTGAACCTATGTAGAAAGCGAGAGGATCTGTCATTGATGCATACATATCTCAAGGTACTTTTTGTTTGTTTCTAAGACTAATTCCTGGATGATTAGTTGAAGTCGATAGGAATAGTCTCGCTGAAGTAGGGCCGTGATGAATCCCACATCGACGACACAAAACTCAGAACAAAGTTCTGGAATTTTGAGTATGATGTAACCATGGGACCGACTCAAAGGTAACTAACACAAAGATTTAATTGCAGATGCAAACTCTCAACATGACTTCCCTTTGAACATCGGGTGGCATGACTGAAGACTTGGCAGCATTGACTTGACAATGTGGATACCAAGACATAATGCGACAGTGGACAATGCATTCTTTGAAAGACTCAAAGGAGTGACATGTCTCATGAAAGTGGATCGACTTGGAAGAAAGTTGAATACCCAATTGACTGAATGAAATGAAAACAAATGCCATGTTTAAAGGTAACTAACAACTGTGATTTATTGTAAATGAGATAGTTCCCTTCCATTAATTTCCCCATCATGATTGATGAGTGCCTTTTTTTCATTTTTATGAGTTCAAAGAGGGCAGCAATCACTCGTTGCAGCTTATCCTAAGATAAGTTCATTCTCATATGTTTCTCAAAACTGAGAAAGGAGGGGTTCATTCCCAAAAGAGGGTCTCTCAGTTTTTAATTCAACAAGTCCATTGAAATTTAACTCGGTATCGTTAATGTTTAGAGAGTCTAAAGGAAATTGGAAGAAGACTCCAAAAATTCCTTTTTCATATGATTTAGTCCCTAGGGCCCAAAAAAGTATAAAATAATTCCCAAGAGAACTCTTCTAGATGAGATAAACCAGAGTATTCATTTTTTGTAATTAGTCAATCCAAACCAAAAAAGAGATAAACTACCATTGAAAAGACAACTCTTCAAGTACTTTTATGAGCGTGAAGAAGACAAGTTCACTCGGTGATCTTTTCACATTTAAAGAGTCTGAAAAGAGCTTAAAGAAGACTCCATTAGGGTTTCTTTTTGCGATGAAGGGGTTTAACGAGTCTCAAAAGTAGCAAAAGTTGACTCATAACTTTTGTACTAGGTTTAACAAGCACGACCAATATGTCAAAATTAGCACTCAACGACCTTTTTGTTTTATGAAAGTACAAAAAAGTCAAAAACAAACTCACTAATAAACAAAAACATTAGCTTCCATCCCTGCAAAACCTTTGAAAAGAGTATTAGACCTCCAAAATATTTAAAAAACAATATTTTAATGATTATGTAAAAGGGAATTTTTTAATACAAAAATTAAAATGATTAAAATAATGCAATAAACCATAAAACATTTCATATAAAAACCAATGAATAGTAAAAGAATTTACATTTTCACTATTTACCAAGTTGGAGAGCTATTTGGAGAAATTTGTGTGTAAACTTCAAGCAAGGATTATGGAGTCATCAACTGTCTGTTTCTCGATCTGTGAGATTTGGGTAAGATCTAAACCCCTCCCCAACATTTTTATGGTTGTATTTCTTCTTTCCACACAAGTTTTTTGGGGTTTTCACCCTAGGGTAAAAAACGACCGCAGGATAACGCTCTTTCCTTTTACGGGAAAGGTAGTGCCCGAGAAAAACTGCCAATTTCATGCCAAAAAAGGTGATTCCACTGCTTTGTCTCAAAGAGACAAGGGTGGTTCCATATCTACTTCCCCCAAAATGCTCAGTGACCAAGCCAAAAGAAAGTTTTTAAAGTATTTTTAAAAGTTGGAAATGTGTTTTAATACCTCAAATTTGATTTTTGGCAGGTCACTTTGGAAAAAATGGTTGTGTGGAAGGAAGGAGAGGTAACATGAAGATGATGATGCCAGGGCTAGAGAAGATGCTAGTTCTATAGCCTTTTTATGAGACTATGGCCTCCTAAAATTCTTCCATGTTACAAGCATGAGGTCTCATGTGAGATTAATGGATTATATACTAAGAATGTGGAACACATAGCAACAATGTTTCGAAGTGGGGGGGCACATTCTTGCCATGGAAGTAGAAGACATCTACTTCATTATAGGGTTATCCAGGCATGGGGCACCTATCTCACTGAAAAATTCCTCGTGGAGGAGATGTCACAACACAGGATCTCATAGAACACCGCTATTTTCCAGGCACTCAGATATCTGGGAAAAAGATCCCAATCAAAGAGGTGATGGATTTGCATCTCCGTGCTGTGATTTTCACCATGCAACAAGTTGTAGGGAGCGGAGGGGCTCATCAATATTCCCAATAATACATGCTCTATGCCTTGGAGGCTATGGATCCTACGGTATTTAACTAGTTCGAGGATTTAATGAGTGTCTTCAAGGATCAGTTGACTAAGTGTCGTTAGGGAGAGTTGAAACAATTCAGTTATGGAACCTTCTTGGCATCCTTCTTCTTTGAGAAGGAACCTCATCTGAGGCCGCAGGTAGCTTTCACCGAGTTGAGAGCATGAGACCCTCGCATGCTGCTGTGGGTAGAGATCATGGTCGGCACTGGTGGAGACAGGTCCAAGGCCAAGTATGGGGGCACTTTTTTTCGTTGGTTGGAGGACCAACTACTCATGGTTGAGAATTATTCATGTGTTGTTACTAACTTTAGAGAAGACACATATCTACCCTTACCAGCAGGTTCCCAATGGGAGATATTGGTAAGAAGAATACTCAATACATTAATTTTTTTTACATTTTATGTTTTATATTTTTTATGGATAATAATGAGACTAAAAATTTCATGCAGATGTGGGAGATGCACGACCTGGGGGTACCTCCTCAATTGACAAGCGAGCGGGGGCCCGCTTCGTCCACAGAGGAGACGATGAGTTGACTGAGTTGGAGGAGAACCTAAACCAATTAACTCTAAACATTCAATACATTTACATATATGACCTCCCTAGGAGGTACCAGAGGCATACAACTGCAGTATCAGGTCAATTTGGACACTTGCTATGGAGGGTAACGAGAGCCATCATGTGTTACCATGAGCATCACTAGTTATCCTACATGTTGTAGACGTTGAAAGCTATCTAGCTTCATTATTTTTGTCATTTTGTATATCTGAAATCCTGTGTGCTTTAGTCGAGGTCTCAAGACCATATTTTTTGTAAAATGATTTATATATATATACAAACTTATTTACGACGGATTATATGTGTTCAAAATGTAGAATGATATTTATATGAGTTTTTGTGTATTTTTACTATTTATTTTATTTACAATGTGTTAACACTCCATTTTCAACAGTCTATTTAGGGGCCTGACAGAAGTTCGAGGAGGGTTCTATTCCTTTAAAACATTATGTGAACACCATTCAAGTTAGTAGAGGCTCCTGGTCCATGTTTTAGAACCGTCAGATGATGAAGAAGAGCAGCGACAGGTTGTGGTTTTGGCCCAAGGTGCGGGAGGATGGTCAAAGTTTGGCTTTCACGGAGTGCGTTAAAGCAGGAAAACAAATGAAAGGCTGAGATCAAAACAAATCCCAATCAACGGCCTGAAACAATTTCGTTGAGAAAACATGCTCAATGGAAGGAGCTTTTCCAAATCACGAAAAGGTTAAAGGTCGGAAACATTAGACAACAGAGATGAAGTCAGAAGCAGATATACGGTCTTGGTCGATTTCACAAAACAGACTTGTGCGGGCAAAGCTACGATTTCAAATCACGAAAAGTGGTATCGTCCGTGAATATAAATGGTCATGAAAAAGAAGGGAAGAGATCGACAGTCATGGTTTATTTTGCAATGCAAACTAGCAAGGTTGAAGACCAGGATTTAACATTGCGAAAAGTAGTAGGGCCCACTCGGATCGATGACTATATGAAGAGGTCGATCATGATCGATGATTGAGAGAAATCCTTGGTCTAAAACTCCTTATTGAATCCATAGAATAAATTTGGCGGCAGAAATGATGGAACGTGGATGGTGGGCGTAAACGATTCCTCAAATCGGAGGGCTAAGGAGACCTCCATGCTGCAGGTATCATATCCAGTGCGGAGATGACAGGGGAAGAGATGTTAATATGTGTAATCCACCTCTCAAAAGATGGATTGATACCCCCAAATGCCATCTTTGATCAACTTGAGGCAAAGATCCCGTCCAATAACGCTAAGTTCCCTGACCCCCTAGGTCCAGCACGTGATTCACGTGGGAAAAAGAAGTGGGGAAACAGGAGGTGCAGGTTTTGAAATGACAAATAAAACATCTACACAAAGTTAAGAGAAGCCATGAAATGAGTCCTCTCAATGCCACCTTCACAGTGAGTGAAAAGGCAAGAAGGGTCAAATCCACAGTCCTTGAAACTAGCTTGGCAGCCACGCGGGAAGTGCTTAGAATCCTATCTATTATCAGATAATATAATTGAACATCAAAAGAGAAGATCCCCACCCTAGAATCACATGGGATACTGTCACGTCGACCAGTGTTCAAGACTATAGCCATCTCCAGGTCATTTCAGCTTGCCCTATATAGCTCCATCTTCTGAGGTTGTCGAGGTATGAAAATGTACAAACGGTGAGAGCTAAAGGTTGAACTCCGAAGAGTGTTGAGTCACTTCACAAATAGCCATGGCTGTGTGGTTTAAGAAGTTAGTTTGATAAGGGGTATTGATGGTTGGTGAAGATTAAATTGTTTTTCTTCATTGTCCTGGTTATCGACACCAAGAAGTCACCAACCACTGGGGCACAAATGTTAAATACCGAGGGAAGTTCACCCGCTTCCATGCATCCCAGGCCAGCTTGGAGGTGTTGTGCGTGGGTTTTTACATCCCAAAAACCTCTCTCTGACGCTCGCAGTTTCAACCACGACCTCTGAAATCCCATCTCACAGTGGTGGCAGAACTGTTGGAGCAAATGCTCGCTCTAGGACCATATAAGTTCGGAGCCTTCGACACCGCCCCTAGAATATCCACTTGACTACTTTGTCGAGGGCGAGGAGAAGGTCAAACGTACACCCAGCTACATGGCCTGCAAGAAAACCCTCCTCGTAGGAGGAAGAAAGTGGTACAAGGATGATAAGCTTCTTAAGTTGTTTATCATCACCAAGTTCATGACCACCTTTTTCCCAACCTCCTCCTATAAGCGTGTTACCAGATGAAAGAGGGGTCGGGAAAATGATTGGGCGGTGGGACTTGAGTCTTCTTGTCAGCCTTTGAGCGATATGGTCTAGAAGAAGTGGGCTGGTCAAAGAGACATAAAGGTATATCCGAAGTGGCCTGAGTGGACAAATAACCGTCGACATGTAACATGGGGATCACTTTCACGAAGTGAGGAGGAAGAAAACTCTGCGCTGTCAGTCTGCGTTTTCACACATTGTAGCTCCATAATGTTTGTTTATATATGTAAAATGTGGCAATAGTTCCACTCTCTATATTGTTAATGCATGATTGTGACTGGAAACAGTCTTTAGGTTTGTTTTGAAGAATAGTTTCAACACTAGAATAGTATAAATACTCTCCTGATAGAGGGAGATGCAGAAGGTGGAAGGTTGGGAAAACCTTCAAGGGCTGAGGCACTCCATTGTAAATAAGATCTAATTCCTGTGTTATGAATAAAATTGCAGAGGAAGAGTTGTTTCTTAAGACGAAGATTCATGTGTCGTTTCTTCTCTCAATATGTATTTCCTTTACGTGAAATGTATATTCTGTTTTCATTCCAGTTTGTTGATTTCTTTGATGTCTGTAACTTAGTGTATAATAGTTTGGAATTTATACATGCTATGCTCCACCTATTGTTTCAGACATTTATCAAGTTTTCTTCTAAAGTCACATGGAATTAATCTTGTTGGTGCTCCATGTGATGGGTTATTCTCTCTTGTCCTCTAAACACCCACTAAATATCTCCTGATTGCAAGATCGACGGCTATCTTACCTATGTCTGCAACCCCATGCCATTCTTTTCCTCATGCAAATGTTCCCTACTCAGGTTTTCAACTCCATTGCTAATGGTCCCTTGCCCTGATAATCCTTCCTGCATCTCACGTCACTCTACTTTGTGCCATTTTAGGAGTCCGTCCTCCTGACCATCCTTGAGCGAATATCTTACATGGAGTAAAATCTAAATACAAGCGAGAGATCCCTCTCTGACTGTACAAGGCCGGAGGCGCAGTCTAAAGTGGTTCCGTTGTTACTTGGGAGCAGGCCTTCCCTCAACCTTGGGGATCAATCCCGATGCTAACACAATGAACCATGTTCCATTTCTCAAATGTTATGTGTGGGAAATATACCAATGCAAAATGTAATTGGCCAATGAGTCTGCAACAATGTTACAAGACCTATGAATATGCCTATAAGTAATAGATTCAAACGATCTTTCTAATAAACACACTATTCTAAAAATAATGAAGGAGTGTAGGGTTTTGGATGGCATAGACGTGGTTCAAGTTAAAAAAAACACTAACTGTGAGTCCATGAATACTACCAAGTGATCAATGTCCCGAGATGCAGCCTCGGATAACAAACCTATTAGTGCATGATACTCGACAATGTTATTAGTGGCTAGACCTACACAAACCACTCTTGAACTGACTAGATCATGAGTGGGGAATAAAAAAACCAAGTAGCTGAAGCAAGGTTTAGGGTATGACAGTAAGCACCATCAACAAAACATAAAAATCTATTTGATCTACATAACCAAAACATGGTATAAACAGTACTAACAAAAACTCAAAACCATATTGAAACACTAAAACCACACCAAAAAGTCAATAAATGTGCATATATACAACGTACTATAACATAAATATCTTCAAGCATAGTACATTTTTAGTTACAACCGATTGCAAGGTTGCTAAAAAGGAATCCCATCAAAATCTACAAGCTCATAGGCTCCTTTCTCTAAGACTTTACTCACGATGAAGGGACCATACCACTTGGATTCCAACTTCCCTTTTCCAAGTTTGTCATGCTTTTGATCATAGGTCAGAACCATGTCACCTTCATTAAATACACGAGGCTGAATAGACCTATCATATTGATATTTGATGTGTTTTTTATGTTCCTCATTAGCCAAGGCATCATCTCTTCGATTCTCATCAAGGTTTGTCAAATACATAAAAAACTCTTCTTCGACAGAAGTGTTTGGGAGAATATCTACTTCAATATTGAGTGACGGGATCTCACATTCAATAGGTAGGAAAGCTTCCAGTCCATAAACCAACTAAAACGGTGTGAAACCAGTTGTTGTTTTAACTAAAGTTCTATAAACCCACATGTAGAAAATAGAGTTAAGTGCCAATTGGATTTGTGATCTCCAACCATCCTACACATCATAGTCTTCAAGACTTTGTTAATGGCTTCAACTTGACCATTAGCCTATGGATAATAAGGGGTTGAGTTTTCATGACAAAACCCCAGCTTAGCACTCAACTCAACCATCATCTAATTACAGAAATGAGATCTGTGATCAGTGACTATGGTTTGTGGAAATCCAAACCTAGCTATTACATGATTAAAAAGAAAGAGGGTGGCAGTCCTACCATCCTCTGCATGTGTAAGCATTTCCTCAGCCAATTTTGTAAAATAATCTATGACTACAATGATGTAACCATGCCCCTCGACCGAGGTAGGCTTACAATGCATAAAATCTATCCCCCATTTGGTGAAAGGGCCAACATAAATGACGGGGTGTAACGGAGCAGGGTGGGTGCATTTTTTTGGATAAAAAAGTGACAACGTGGGCAATTTTTAACTGTCTCATGACAATCTTTGAAGATTGAGGGCCAAAAATACCCAGTGCAAAATATTTATGAGCTATAGCCATCACAGAAAGATGACTTCCACATGCTCCAAAGTGGCATTCATTTAATACTTTTTCATCCTCTTCATGTGTAAGGCATTGTTAGAGAACTGAGTCGATACCATGCCAGTATAATGTGTCATTTAGAATGTAGTAATATTTCACGTGGTGACGGATGCGTTGGCGGTTTTCACGAAACATATCAGGCTGAAACCTTTGGGTTTGGAGATAAATAATCAAAACTCCATACCATGGGTCAGTTGTGGTGATTAGGAACAAAAATTCATCCAGAAATGAATCATTGGGATCATGTTCCATGAGATCATAGGGAAGGTCACACATTCACTCCGTAAAGACTAAGGTCTTCTTGGAATTATCCTTAGTGAACTCAAGATCAAATTCATGTGCGATAACTATCCAACGGGAATACTTGCCCCCTAGCACTTGATGAGTCAAAATTACGCGCGAAGAAACAGATTAACGATTTCTCATGCGAAAGAAAGATTCTTTACCGAAACCCATGAGAAGTTTGTAGAATCGGTACTCCAGTTTTTGAAAAAATTTCTGGATGAAAATGCCCGAAGCAACTAAGGACAAAGAGCTGCTAGAGAAACTGATTCGAGGGGGAAGAACAAACCTATCGGAGTGGTTTGAAAAATATTACCGATGAATTCTGCGAGGCGCAAGCTATAGAAGAAATAACTTCGGTAGAAACCATTTAGAAGAAATTCTATACAGACCTTACCAACCTTTTTGTTCAAATTCCTGATAGAAAAAAGAGTGGGTCATATCGTCGAACCTCGTCCATCACTACGCGAACCGCCACAAAATTCTAACTGGGCGGAGAAATAAAGGAAGTGGGAGAAATTCATTGCCGAAAGGGAGTGGGAATATTTCCTAAGCAAATAAACAGAACTATCCGAGCTTTCTAAAGCATTGGGTAGGCGATGGGGGGGTAGTTGGTCATATGTCGGGGTAAAGTGAATAGGATTCTAGTCGACTAAAAAGAGATACCATCACCAGCGATGAAAAGTCAACCTGAAAAGGAAATCGAATGGACAGTGACACATAAAGGTACGATGGATTTATAGAAAATAGAGAGAGAGAAGAGGTTGAAAAGAAGGGAAGAAATATTAGAAAGAGCTATAGCACTGTAAAGAAAAATGATTACTAGGGTGACAGACCAAGAGATAAATTCACCAGAGTGGGGTCATGACTGACAGGAAGAAGGCATGGATGAAGAGGCATCACCCATGGAATAAGACTTGTGGATAGAATAGCAAGAAGCTCTCCAAATAGAAGTTCCATAAAAGGTAAGACCTCTATCTCCAACAAATCCAAGTACCAGGATGCAATCCATTATCGAAGAATATTTAAGACTAAGAGCTGGTGAGTTTGGTATATGGAGCCGACTGGATGATGAATTAAATGATGATAATCATTTAGTGATCCATTGACTAGAAGAAGGAAACTGGGTCACACTTTAGGAGTACCCTTCCAACTGAATTATCCACTTACTTTACTTGACACACAAAGGAGCGCCCCCCCTGCCAAATATAGTTTTGGAGAATACAGAAAATTTAGACCTGTAGACAAATAATTGTAGTTGGACATCGACAGGCGAAGTCGACCCCGACCCACTGCCTGTTGGAGAATAAACGACAAACAAAACAACCGACGGGAACGAGAGTTCCGTCGACAATAGTTCTACACAAAGAAACAAGCAAAACACCCCACTACCCCCTCCACCCCTCCACCATGGCCACCTCCTAAAGAATACAGTGACATCGAATTCAACATGGGTCACAAATCAGCTCATATCCCTCTATATGAGGGCAACGAAGATCCTATATGACACTGGTTCATCTATGAGTCGACATGGGAGGCAAATTAGGTCACATATGAAGATAGATAGATGGTGCAGTTCGTTGGTGCCTTGATGAAAAGAGCACTAACGTGGTAAATGACCTTTATTGAAAGAACCCCTCAAGCATCCAAAGTAGAAATTAAAGCGCAATTTTTGTCGTTCTTTAAAACCCCAGATGCAAAACATCTGGCAGCTAAAAAATTGAAAACAACATCACAAAAGCCAGCAGAATCTGTCCGAGACTATGACAAACGTTGTAAAGACCTCCTTAGTGAGTTGGATTATGTAATTGATGAGAAACTATTAATTCAGTGGTTCCTTGCAGGTCTATCACAGAAAATTTGGCGGCACATAAGCTTGGAGATGTTCAAAACATATGAAGATGCGCTTACTAAAGTCCTACAAGTGGACATGGATGAAGACTTCCTAGAATATCCCATGGATACTAGACTAGGAGAATAGCTCGAAATCATGCAGAAATCATTAAAAGAGCTAAACCTTAAGAGTCAGGATTTCTGGTGCACAAAATTGTCAACGACCGGACATTCAAAAGATAATTGTCGACAAGACATCATTCGACAAGACGTTCGATTTGTACAGACAAAGTGCTTTTGCGACATCTTCCAAGAACATGGAGAACACACAACAAAATATTGATCGTTTAACATGAAAAACACTAAAGCATCATGGTGTGATATTTGTGAAGTGAAAATTCACGCCACGGCCGACTGCCACCTAAACTTAAAAAATCGACAAAACTACCAGGCAGTCTACTAGACAAACGCAGTTGTACAGAACAATGATCAGCGAAACAATGTGATATGGAATAGAATAATCAAAGATACGCGGAGGATATGGAGGTCAAGGTCAAATCGCTGGGAATCACAACAACCGACCACGTTGTCCCATCCAATGTTTCACGTGCTACAAAGAAGGTCACCGATATGTAGACTGTCCATACAATGACATAACTGATTTAAAATTCTGTACCAGCTGTGGAGTAGGGGATCACTCATTAGAGGATTTCCCTGCTATGCTTGATAAAATAAATAAAAAGAAAAATGTTAATGTCTTGTCATGTGTTCAAAAACATGATATAATGAATACAAATAATCTGCATATAGTAACTCGACAAGGGACAAAAATTGGGAGTGATAATCCACGAATAAGAAAAATAAAAGAAAAGAATGATTATCCTAACCCAGCTAAACAAAAACAACTGTATAAAGATGCAACAAATATATTTAAAGAATTTTATCGACAAGAAGAAGCTGATGATAATCGACAAAGCACAGTTACATTTAGTGCAAACTGATAAAACGGTGTCTCAATTCATTGAATTATTGTATAAAATAAAACAAAACAATAATACATAAAAACAAACAAAAACTATCTGTAATCTAAACCAAAAGGACAAAAGTGATGCTAACCCACTAGTCGACCTAGAAATTGAAGGATACCATGTCCGACAAGTTATGCTAGACTTCAGATCACAAGTAAACATTATGACTCGCGACACTTTGGAACAATTGGGTAGACCTCAACTATACGAGTCAGGAATTTACCTGTAATTAGCCGACCAAGGTGTGATTGAACCTATTGGAGTTTGGAGAAATGTCGACACGACCATAAAAGGAATATCGACCAAAGCCGATTTTCAAATTAGTACGTCGAACTTGGGGAAGAAAATGAAAGCATTGATTAGTACGTCGAACTTGGGGAAGAAAATGAAAGCATTGATATCCTTAGACAAGGAAAGGATAAAACTAAAAGGGAATGGACAAAAAGTCATAGTACCTATCCATCCATCCCAAGGAGAACCTTGGATAGAACCTATTGATGAAGAAGTCGACATTCGACAATTATATCAGATACAAAACAATGAAGACTACATAGAACCTAATGTCTATGGCGAACTTCACTTAGGAAATCAAGATTCAGTAGGATACAATTCATATGCAAAATTATATGATTGGGAAGTCGAGAACTACAAAACACAAGCAATAGGTTGCTGGACCATTCAAAAAGTGTAGAAGAAACTAGTCCAACAGTGCTTCTTGGTGTCCATCATCCCAAAAATATTTGAAAAGAAAACCAGGGAATATCCTACCCTAAAACCAGCAAATGTAAATATCACACAAATCCCAAGGTACAAAGAAAGAGAATCACCAGTTATTCATATAGAACAAGTATCCAGAAACATTGGTGAACATGGCCTACTACAAAGATTAGTGGAAACCTTCATAGGACAAGCTGCTAAATGGTGGGATACCCACCAATCAATATTGCAAACATGGACAACAGCTTCAACCTACTTTATAGAAAGCCTCAGAGGAAAAAAGTTAACCAATCAAGCCCAAATACCTATGTTCATCCAAGGGCAGGATCCAGAATACCACATAAGAATATGTGAGAAAGAATGGAAAAGACTTGGGTATAAGGATGAATGTACATGGCCACACCTGTTTCCATCGACGCTATTCAACTTACCAAACAAATGGTACAAAATGGAAGAATCTCGTAGTGAAACATTCCTATGGCATGAACTAAGAGAGAATTTTATCAAAGATTTCAGCTTTATACCACATGATGAAAAGTTAGTCAAAACTACAAAACAAATCAAGGCATTTATAGAACTGACCGAGAACAAAACCTTAAAACATGACCGACTGAAAATAAAGTGCAATAGCATACAAACCAATGCAACACCACAATCGACAAGGCTACAAACAGAAAATGAAAATCCAAAAGGGAAAATCTTTCGATGGAAACCATACCATTTAGAAACAACAAAACCAATTCGCACAGTGCTCAAAGTCAAGACAATCGAAGACACCGACCGAATGACTGTAGTAGACTTTCCTACTACATTTTCACGGTTTAAAGAAGGGATTCGAGCAATCAATGAAGCCAAAGAACTAGAATGGTTAGATGCTAAAGTAAAAACTAAAGAATTCAACATCTCAAGTGATGATCGACCAAAAATGGCAAAAAATGGAGACTACTGGAGTGAAGAACAAACAACAGAAATAGTAAACTTACTAAAATAATTCCAGGATGTATTCGCTAGAGACTACAAATATCTCAAAGGTCTAGTCCATGAAATGGGTGAAATGAAGATCGACATTAAACCTAATGTCCGACCTGTAAAGAAAATGCCATATAAATTAGCTCATAAATACAAAGAGATAGTCAAGAAAGAGATTGATAATATGCTTGCAGCAGGAATTATCTACCCTATTGACCAATCATAATGGGAAAGTCCAATGGTTGTTCAGCCAAAGAAACACGATCCAACCAAGCTAAGGATCTGTGTTGACTTCAGAGACCTAATTAAAGTTACATTAACATACCCATTTCCAACACCTTATGCAGATGAAATCTTAAATGAGGTCGTAGGACATGAATGCTACTCTTTTACAGATGGATTCTCAGGTTATAACTAGGTACCAATAGTGAAAGAAGATCAGAAAAAGACAACATTCATATGTGAATTTGGCTCATTTCCTTACAGTGTTATGCCTTTTGGACTAAAAAACACACCTGCATTATTTTCAAGAATTGTGGTCAAAACATTTCAAGCATATATTTACAAAACAATGGCAGTATATTTCGATGATTGGACAATATACTCTATGTTGAAAGATCACTAGCTAAGGCTCATGTTGGAATGATGCCGACAAATCCAGCTAGATCTAAACATCAAGAAGTGCATATTTCTAACCCCTATAGGGATACTATTAGAACACATTGTCTGCAAAGAAGGCATCAAGGTCGACTTTGCAAAAATAAAAATTATCCTTGACTTAAAACCACCGGTGAACCCAAAACAAGATAGGGTACTACTTGGTCATACAGGATATTACAGGAAATTCATAAGATACTATTCAAATATCACCTATCTACTGGAAGAACTATTAAGATAAGATTAGGAGTTCGACTTGACAGAGGAATGCAACATATCATTTGAAACATTAAAAACGAAGCTAGTCGAAGCACCCATTCTAAGATTTCCAAATTGGTTGACCAAATTCCATGTACACATTGACGCATCAGGCCTAGCAATAGGAGAAATCCTAACTCAACTAGGGGACAATGGAATGGACTACCCTATAGTTTATAGCAGCAGAAAATTAAATAAAGCAAAAAGAAACTACTCGACAATAGAGAGAGAAGCATTAGGAATGTTTTTTGCACTACAGAAGTAATGACATTACCTACTAGCCAATCCATTTATCTTTTATACCGACCACCAAGCACTAAAATACCTTGTAAATAAACCCTTACGCCATGGGATAATTTGTCTATGGCTACTTCTATTTCAAGAATTCAAATTCGAAGTCGTTGTCAGACTAGGAAAATTAAATGTCAGACCCGACCACTTATCACGAATCGACATAGGAGAGGAACCGACAAGAGTTGAATACGACTTACCAGATGCACATTTATTTCGAATAGAAACAGTTCCAGCAGAATTGGAGGAAATAGCTAAATTCTTAGAAGATTGACAAGAACTAGAGGGCATGAGCAGGAAGAAGAAACAAATCTTAGCCATGAAAGTTGCACCATATAGCCTCATAAATGGATTCTTATATAAAATGGGCCTAAACGACATCCTCAAAAGATGTGTACTAGAACATGAAAGAAATAATATCATGTATGAAGCGCATTATGGACTGGCAGGAGGAAATTTTCAAGCAGATACAACTGTCAAGAAAGTCCAACAGTCAGGGTTATGATGGCCGACACTTCACAAAGACTGTAAAAAGTTTGTGAGCCAATGTGACAAATGTCAATGACTGGGTTGACCTCTGCCTCGTACAGAAATTCCCTTGATATCAGTAAACCCAAGTTTGACATTCGAAATTTGGGCAATCGACTTCATAGGACCATTTCCCATACCAGCAAAAAGAACAGGTGCAAGGGACATAATAACTGCAGTAGAGTATGTAACCAAGTTGGCATAAGCAGAACCAGTCGACACATGTTCCAGTGAGATAACCGCTAAATTTATCTATGAAAATATCATTACCTGATTTAGATGTCCAATAACCTTAATCAGTGACCAAGGGTCACACTTTATTAATAACACCATTAAAGCACTAACAGATCAGTTCCAAATTGACCACCGACATAGTACATCTTATCGCCCTCAGTCGAATGGAGCATTGAGGCATTCAACAAAACATTAACAAAAATCCTAATAAAAATCTGTAACACCGACAAAGATGACTAGGATGAGAAGATAAATGCAGTACTATGGGTTTATAGAATAGCATACAAGCGTTCAATAAACCAAACACCATTCCGACTAGTCTATGGACAAGAAGCAGTTGTTCCACTACATTTTCAACAACAAACACCTATTATAGAAGAAATTTTACATGTCGAATGTCGAACAAGGATGGAAGGACTAACTGATGCAATTAAGCAAGCTAGAAGAACACCGACTCATTGCCCTACAACACCAAGAAATCCAAACACAATAGCAGAAGGCATGGCACGATCCTAATATCAAAAAAAAAACATGTCGGTAGGGGACGTTGCCCTACTATACAATAGTCGAGTAAAAGGAAAACCCAAAAAGCTACATACAGAATGGATGGGACCCTATGTTGTCGAAGAGATTCATACCAATGGATCAGTCCGATTAAGGACGTTACAAGACATAGTATTTCAGAAACTTGTTAATGGTGCCCGACAAAAGCGGTACAAAAATTAAAACAAGTTTAAAAAAAAAACATATAATGACCACAACGGTCAGACAAAAACTATAACAATCTAAAAATAACAAAATAGAACCAACACCCATAAACCAGGATGACATGAAATCAACGCTTCAACATTCGACATCAAACCCATCGACATACCACCATTGACCGCTCACATGATCGACATCGACCAACGACCCCGAAGGTCACATCATGCCTTCATGACTATGAGCGCCAAAATCAAATCACCATTAGCGCAAACTCAAGTGACCACGCTGGACCATCACTTCTGCCATTAATACACCCATTGACATAAACATCAAACGCCTCACCTATAAATACTGGACCGGAAAAGGATCATTTATAGTATTTTGAACAGAGAGAGAAATTTAGCAAACAAAAAACTAAGAACCAAGAATCCCTAAGTAAAGTTGAAAAAAGAACCGACAAAATGGCACCAAAACAAACCAAAGCTGCAACAAAGACTAAGGAACTAAAATTTGCTGAAACCCCATTAATGAGGAGGTTAAGAAACATAAATAACGCCAAGGTCCAAGAGACCTCATGGGTGAAGACATGGGCCGAGATCAAGGAATGGGCCTATGTCGAAAAGAAACCAAGCCAAGCAACAGAGAAGGTGAACCGCAGCTCTATCATGAACTACATGAACACACTGTTCATCGCAAGTTTTGGAGGTACAAAAGAAACAACAGTCAAATTCAATATAAGTCGATACCACAATGGCAGATTCTACTTCGACAGGCCAGTCGAGATCTCTGGCAAAGTAATATATAAACTGACTAGTCTATCCAACCAAGGTGACCCTGTATCAGTCGGCATAAAAGAAGGGCTGGTAGAGTGACTAACGGGAACACCATCAGGAAAGAATTCAAAAGGGCTAATGATTAGCTAGATACAATCTCGGATGCCACAAATTGTGGCTAAAATCATAGCAACAGGACTTACACCCATAGGTCGAAGAAGCGACCTGAAACTGGATATGCTAGAGGTGGTAGATATGATAGCTGACATGGGAAAAGTCTACATATGGGCTTAGTATGTCACAAACATGCTCAAAGGCATCTATGAGAAATGCCATGAGTCAGGAGAGATTATAAGGTTCCCATCCCTGATAATATAGATAGTAATGTACTACTTGTGCCCAGTCGAGGACAAGCAGTTCCAAGAACCCACAAAATTCCATATGTGGAGGTTCAAACCATTTTCCCAAACTTGAACACTAAAATAATTGGCAAATGGAAAAGTGTTGTTGGAAAACTGGTTCCAACAGCTCAAACTTCAAATGACCAGATGGAGGGTGCCCCAGAAAATCCGACGAAGTCTGCCAAAAACCGCACACATACAACTGGAGCTTGACCATACTGTGGTTTGGTACATGTAGGGTGCAAAGGTAAAATGAAATACTCTCAACTAATATCTAACAGTCGAAGAGATCTTCTACAAATTAGCTCCACAGTCTAGCACAAAACTGTCGATACCAGCAAAATCCAAGGAATCAACCCTAGCAATAGAAGAACCATTAACAGATCAAGAAAAGGAAGAAGATTATGAAATTTGTCTACACATCAACACCTTCATGTCGGAGGAAACACCAGCAGAGGACACCAACCGACTTCAAATCTTAATCATACCGCCGACAGCCCAAAGGGAAGGCACATATACAGAACAACATGTAGCCATTCAAGCTGAGAAAAATGTCATCCCAGCACAACAACAGGAGGAATGAGACGAATTGGGAGATATTGAGTCCGACAACCCTGAGTATGACATAACCAAGGAAAAAATCAAAAATATAGCAAAGGAAATAGAAACAACAAGGAAGAAAGCAATTGAGACAAAAGGGAAGGGGAAGCGCAAGCTGATCCTTTCAGACTCAAAGGATGAAGAGGAATTGTTAGCTACCACTGTTGACATTATAGAAGATGTCGTAGCAAACAAAGTTTCGATCGAGACATAGTTCCAAAAATTTGTCGAAGCAGGAGCACGACAAGGTCAGTTGAAAAAGCCAAAAAGTACAAACACCTCAATGGCTGAAAATATTGTCGACTTAGTATCTACACCTCCACCCCCATCTCCGATCCAAATCACACAAGAATAAATTCCAAAGCTCCCCTCCATAAGCCCAGTCGACATATGCAAAAATGCTATGCTGGAAACCTTAAAGGAGAGGTTCTACCAAGACAGAGATTTCCAGGCCTACATTGAAAAACTAGCTGAGTTACTTACCTCTATATAGAATATCACCACCAAGTTCCCTCTGTTCGAAGCTGGTGGATCAAGACAGCTTGTTCCTCCACAACCTAGCCAAATACCCCAGAATCCGAGGTCTATAGGAGTTTTGAAATCAAAATTTGTGAGGAACCCTGATAAGACATCTAAAGTTGTCGCAAGTCGAACCTCGTCCTTTACCCCAACCGACATCACAACCCCTCCAGCAGCCAATGAACCAGCAAGAAATGGGGAATAAGAGAACTTGGAAGAAATCAACCAATAAATCAACGACCTATTCTCCGACATCCCGGAGGGTTCACCCCTACAAATTGAGGACCCAACACCTAACCACATCCCCACCACACAAATCACACCCGACCATTAACAATCACCACCACCACCCCCCAACCTAGAACCTGCAATTGAACCATCTGCACCTGAACCACCTTTACCTGAACCATCAGTACCAATAACATCTGTATCTGAACCCTCTACACAAAATCCACCACATACACACCCAGCTGCACAACTAATCCTAAAGACCCAACCAGAAGTTCCACCACCTGTTTCAGACCAACAACCAGACAATACACTACCGGAAAATCAACCACCAGAAAGTCTAAACATTACAGATGCACAAGTACAGCAACAAGCAGAACAACATAGGCATAAGAGGAAGAGAGACAGAAAGAAAAAGGACCACCAAAAAGAATCACAAGCAGCAATGGTCCACATTAGCCAACTTGGGTTGACCACTGCAGTCGACGCAACAAAGCTGAAGGATGGAGAGTTAGGGAAACTCTTTGAAACTCTATCTACTGAAGAAAAAACAAGAAGCTAGACTAGATGCAAGGAGCTCGACGACACTGAGAAAGAACAAGTCGAGTTCCTGGTAAAATGCAGAAACTTAGCACAATCTGTGATACCAAGACCAATGGAGGCGAACACTGAAAAACCCCTTGAAAAGGCCTATCAGTTGTTTGAAAGCATGGTGTCGGCCCTACATGTACAGATGCAAAACATAATAGAAGAAAAAAAAGAAGAAACAGCTAGACTACTGATGCAACAGCACACAGCTTTCTCAGAAGCTTACAAAGTGCTTCAAGATCACATGGAGGAGTCTATCATAACAGAAGGGGTACTACGAGACTGGCCTGCTTATTACGGGAAAGTCTTCCAGCAGACCCGACAGAATCGACAAGAAATTCAAGAACTAGAGAAGAGAAAGAGCACAGAAGAAGCATTGAGAAGCATTGTTGAAGATCAAATTGTACTCAAAACAACCAAACTGCAAAAGCTCGAGCGGCAAGCACACGAATGGGTACAGCAGGCACTCCCGAGATTGGACAAATTAGACACCATCTGTCCGTAGATGAAAAGGATTCTAAATACAGTAGAAGAGAAAGACCAGTTTATAGGTCCCAACATGGAAAGGATAGCAGACCTTTCCATTCAAGAGAAGATGTTGACGCTATCAAGCCTTACAACATTAACCATCGACATCCAGAAAGTACTGTGAAATTGGAAAGAATTCCAACATTAGCTAGCCATGACAGCAGAAGAAATTGTTGAAGTCTGTGTACAGAAACAACCAACTATCCAACTTCACAGCCCATAAAAGACAAACAAAGAAATAACTACTTTAGACAGGAAAATAATTTTTGAGTACCTCCCCTATTTCTTTGGGACGAAGAACAGTTTTGTTCATGGGGGAGATGTTGGAGGAGCTATTCAATAAGCCAACTAAGTCGATCGACCGACTAATTAGAGATTAGGTCGGCCAAATAAGGTCATGTCAGTTGACCAAACCGACAGGTAGTTCTTTGTAACTATTTGTAAATCATATATACTAGGCTATTGAGCCAGATGAGAACTTGGTTTAGTTCTGTGTTTTGTATGGACCCTTTCACTATAATATAATCCGTTATTCCACATCTATGTCTTATCTCTTGTCTCTGATATGTCTGTATGCTTTTAATGTGTATTATTGGTAACCCTCTGTGATCCGTGAGACTACAACAGTAACTTAGACTTGTAATTCTCCACATTAAATTGAATCATATTGTTCTTATCCAGATCTAAGTCCCCTAAATTCATCAACATATATTTTTCCTGTGTAGAGAAACTTTGGAGTACCTCCAGCATAGACATAGCACAAGGTGCTTGAGCCAAATCGTCAACAATGTTGTAGAACTAGGAAGCTCAAGCATTTGGATTAAATAGATATTTCTGGAGATTACTCTTAGGTGGGTCCAAAATCAAGTCTATGTTAGGTTTCTCAATCGTAAGAGGGCCATTAGACGGAGGTGGAGGAGAAGGAACTTTCTCAGAAGAAGTACTTTCATCCTTCTTCTCTGTTGGTTTTTAATATGTCAAACTACGAGTAGTTAAGCTAATAGTTTCAGCAGACATCGTTCGAATCCTTTCAGTAGAGTTAGAGTTTCCCTGTGAAGACATGTGATCAATCAATTGTTGTTGAGATGGAAAAGGATCGGTAAGTATCACTGGTGTAGGGTTACTTTTTTTAAATTATTAATTTATTCACGACGAGGGCACTCTTTCATGAAGTGATCACCACCACACAATAGGAGAGGATACTTATCCTTCCTTTTACCTTTGTTTTCCTTCTCTTAGGTCGCAGTCTTGGGGTTATCGTGCTGGTTTACTGACCTTTTACCTTTTCCTTTTCATTTATTTTTATTACTGAGTATCTGCGTAGTTTGAATAGCATTCACCTTGGGAGAAACCACAAGAGTAGAAGGATTAGTGGTAGAAGTACTATGATTACTTGGCAGGATTTGATGTTGACGGTGACTGAATTGAACCTACAACCCCATCAACAGGAGTTTTTGCAGGTGGCTTGGAAGGGTTTGTGCTGGGACGAGGATCCTGAGGAATCAAATCATACAAAGTTTCGGATTGAGAATAAACCCAGTCCAAATACTAAGCCCGACTGATAGTCTTCTCTTTAGTGACAGCACCTCCCATAGCCACATCAAGGGAAATGGGAGGAAATAAGGATTTCGTAAACCAATCAACCAACAATTGGTCTAGGATAGGAGATTTAATGAGTCTCCGTCGCCTCCTCCACTCATGAATATGATATGATATGTGTTTGGAATTATTCTAAAAAAGGGATGTTAAAATATCGGTACCAATCTCGTAACAGAAAAGTAGTTGGAAATGGGTAAGAAAAACTCTTGCCAACAAGTTGAAATCCACAAATGAATGTTGTGGAATCTCAATGTACCACTTGGAATCCATGCCAGTTAAAGTTCATTGGAAGAGCCTTAAATGGATATAATCATCCATCAAGGAGTTAGAATAACACCATATATGGAATGTCATTACATGATTTTTTGGATCCTCTCCCTGATTCCCATCAAGCTTAGGTATGTTTGATGGTAACTTAACCGGAATTACAAGACATGAAGGGTTATGTTGGATGGGATCATTGATCAACTTGGACAAATTAGGAAAGTCCAAAGTTTCCAAAAACAAAGTTTGTTGATTAGGTTGAACATACTGGAAATATTGATATGGAATATGTATACGAGTAGGACCATAAGTCGATTGATACATCGACTGTTGGCGTGGTTGATTTTTAAATGATCCTCCCAAGGATCCTTCTGATGGTGGTGGGCCTCCAGGAGGTGGGAATCCTTTAGGTGGAGATGGTCCTCCAGGTGGTGGTCCTCCAAGTGGTGGTCCCCCAGAGGGTGGTCCTCTAGGTGGTGGATCTCCCGATGGTATTCCTCTTGGTGGTGGTCCCTGAACAAGTGGTCCTTTGGGTGGTGGTCCCTGAACAAGTGGTCCTTTGGGTGGTGGTCCTCCAGAAGGTGGACCTCCACCAAGTGGTCCTCCTCTAGGTGGCCCTCCATAACCTCCAGCAGTATTCATAGGTGTTCCTCGAGGCATAAGAATATATCACCAATTAGGTTCCCCCCATGGTGTAAACATATTTCGAGGGTATGGAAGCCCAGGATAAACAATCCTTGAAGATGTAGGTTGGTAAGTATAACCCCAAGAAGGTTGATTAACTACAGGTTGTACCCCTGAGGGTTGACATGTACTAGGAGGAGGAATACCACATTGGTCTTCATGGCTGGAACAATGAATGTTGGTTGTCCTACAACAGGGGTCTGTCTTACACTGGAAGTAACTCCACTAATCATTGAAACAACTTGGGATGGGGGTTTCCCCTAGTGGTAGAATATATATGAGCACCAGAGGCAGAACCACAATTTGGAACTTAAGGAGTAGGAATAGAGGGTTGACCTGGATCATAAGATACCAAAAATTGAGCCTGTGATCCTAAACTAGGAGCCACTTAAGATGATAAAAGTGCACGGCATTCTTGGGGGTTATTTCTGAACAATGGAGAAGCGGAGAAAAAATTATGCTTCTTATATTTTCCCCCATACTTCATAAACGCTCTATAGATTTATGGAAGAATTATGCATTTGGCGGAGGGTATCCAAGGGCTTTCCTCAGAGGAATAAGTATGGAGGGATCTGGTTCAGTAGTCCCATATTTAGAAATGGCTTTCCCTAGGGATGTTCTCTAGAAAGGATCATGTGGACCAAACTCTACTCCTACGGTATCATCAGATGGGTGATTAAATACCCAATCAGATGAACCCAGTTGACCTTCCATTGGAAAATGAAAGGTTGTATCAATCGTAGGAGGTTGTTGGACCAAGGGATTATCATAAGAAGTAAATTCTTCCTCAACCTCCAAAACTAGATTCCCTTCCACATGGGAATCATTCGTGACATTTTGGTCTGTGGATTCCATGACACTTTCTCTCGCAACATGAGGAAAGTCATGTGGTAAGCCTTGTACTCTTAGATATTGTCTCAAAGGTAACTCAACCAGACTGCTGGTCACAAAAATCTAACCTAGGGTTTGAAACTAGAATCACACACAAAATCACTCATACGCAAGCTAAAGGTCATAAAAAAACTTAGGTGATAAGAGGGGTTGATAAAATCCGGTTCCTCACTAGGATTGCCAAGTCTTTGTAACTCACGATATACCACAGGGTCCAACAGTAAAATGTGACAAGGAGGATTGGGACCATACCCTTTCCTTAATACCCGACTACCAAGACAAAACGTGTGTAGTAGCTCCCTGAGTGTTGTTCTCGGTGTATTGCTCCAACAAGATGACCAAAAGTATTTTCTTTGTTGGTTTAAGGTATCCTAGATGGGTCTCCCAATATACGTAAGGTATGTGGAAAATCAATCTATGTTAGTGTTGTCTAATGCATAACTATTCGATGGGAGCCTTCTGATATACTACTGATTAAGTGAAATACTTTTCTATATACATCCAGGGTACATGAAAGGTTGTTCAATATACCAGTTGGTACATGAAAGAAATAAAATCCCCTGGGATGCAGTGCAGGAAATAGAATGACAACTCCTATGTTTATAGACATCGGAACATGTCTTCTAACCTATCACTCAAGTTACTAAAAATTTTAACCTAGAACTAACATTAATTTTATTATAAACGATTAAGTGAATGCATGAGGTGTGGACAGAAAATTAAAACCATGCAGCATGATCATGCAATTTTTCACTTTATCTTTCGAGGTATGCCCTACTTATAGGAAAGAGAGTGATTTAATTTCCGTTTCCAAACAAGAAATCACAAACAATCACACTGAACTATTTTCAAAATTTCAAGAAAGAAAAATACTTCTAATGACCAAACTTGAAAGTAAATGAACTAAGATATATTTTCCAAAAAGAAATATTCTACAACTACTTGGCACACTAAACTCTTTTTAAATTATTCAAACGTTAAAAAGACCTAACTCAAACTGTGATATTTTTTTTTATTGAGAAAAGAGCATATAAAGAAAGGGAAGAAAAATGAATTCCTGAATGTTTACGAAACTAATCAAGTATCCAACGGTTCATCCTCAAATATAACTATGATCAATCTAAAAAATTTCTTTTAAATCAAAAGAAAAAGTTATGTTTCATTAACCTATGAAGAACAAAAACGAAGAAATAAAAAGCAGAATGCTTTCTTTTCATCTGATCTAACAATAATAAGATATCTGACTATATAACTTCCAAGCATTCTATTAACACTCAATTAAAATTGGGGCATGAGTGTTCCTCGCGTTCTTTGGCCCTGTCAAGAAGTGTCGAGTGGGCAGCGGAAGGAGCTAATGGCATGCGCAGGGTAATGCTCAGTGGCGAGATGGTCTATGGACCAATAAAGCAGAGCTATGAGGAAATGTCGGGCGTGTTAAAGAGGAGCCTTGATCGACAACTGGAAATGATCAAAAGGCAGATCAATGGTGTTAATTCATTTCGCGCGGTGAACCTGCCCAACCAAAAGCCACTCTTCCACCTTGCGAAATAGTTTAAAGCTCAGACGTATGCAACGATCAAGATTAGAGCCCAAGAAGATCTGCGGCTTAGAGCCATTTCGCATCCCGAACTTACAAGGAAGAAGATGCAAATACGTATTGGGAAAAGTGGTACATGTCGTTTTGATCAACGATGCTTGTGTGGGCAAAGGCAGATTAGTGGCTATAATTCATTTCATGATCTAGAGTAGCACGGGAGGAAACAACACTTCACTGCGTGAAAAAAGGGTGGGGTCCACTCAGATTGACGGTCGTGAAGGAATTTGATCCCGATCAATGACTAAGCTGCATGCGCAAAGAATAAGAACACGTATAGAAATGGGAACCCCACAGATCTACGGTCTAAGATCACAGAAGGTGAATCTATGATGCGAGCCGCCCGGGAGATGTGCGATGGTTATATTGTGTAAAAAATGATAAAGAGGCCCACATGAAGCTACAAAGATTTGTTTTTTCTGAACCCTCGAAGCTGTCAAATATCTAAGTCACGTCCAGAGTGCCAGCCTAGACCAGCAAGGAGACCGTGCTATAGGACAAGGTAGGCCTTTGATATTCCCTCAGTATTATTTGAAATTTTTCTCAATGGAGGTAGCGAGGGTGAGAGATGATATAGAACCAGAGGTATCAGGTTGAAATACGGAGGAACACCTGTTAGATGCGAACTATGAGGTTTATGATACCATCCTGATGGGAGAAGCTATCGAAACCGCCAAGGGCAAATTGGAAGATCGTAAGAACCGAGGTTTATATACCTGCAATGTTTTTAAGTCTTTCTTTCATTTTTTCTCTGTCAACCAAACCCCCCAGTGCCCTAAATTTTTTGAATGGTGCACAGAGAATTTCTCTGTCACCGAAGGAGTTAACATGAATAGGTCTAAGTCCAAAATCCTCTACCCTATTCAAGCCTCCACCATCCGTAAAACCATGGATATCCTCGATGCATTCGCCCATATATCCTAATACTATCGGGAATAAGACATTATACACTATTTTAGAGATTCTACTGATGAAAGTAAAGAAGCCTTCTTGAAGAATTGTTCTAAACCTAATGGTGAACCCATTAACCTATCTTACCCCATTGACCTCAGCCAGTTCAATGAAGAAACTAAATGGTGCATATCCCTGGCCAGTCAGTTCCTAGGTCTAGATATCAACGCATACGTCCTAGAGTCATTGTTGATTCTTTTATTTGTCTTAGATACCTTCCCGGCCGAACCCGAATTGCTCGGAAATTCAGGTCAATCTTGTCGCCTTAAGTTTGATGAGTTCTTAGCCAAGAACATCCATTCTAAGTTAGCGAACTTCCACGATGCTAGAATGTTTAGGTTATAGTCCTTTTTGCTGAGGATGTTCATAGCCTACAATGAGGAAGACTTGCAGGTACCAGAATTGGCAATCACTGCTGAAATGACCTCTAATTACTGTAAAATTCATGAACCAATTGATGGCTGAAATATATGAAGTCTTCTTTCAGGAGAGGCTGCCTATGGTGTTTCCTGAAATGAGGTAGATGATACAATTGTCAAAAGGAAAGAAGATAGGGGATTGGTTCCTCTCAGATTTCGAGACAACCATAAGACTGTATGGCTTCATATATCCGACATACATCCTGCCAGCTTTCTTAACCCCCAGGATTTTCTTCTTGGAATTAATCCAGCAAAAACTTATGGTCGAAGAGGAACACTTCTTGAGCTTCAAGAAGTGTTCAAATTTGGTTTTTCCTTGGAAATTAGGACCATACACACTCAGAAACTGGGCTACATTGCCCCTGGTTTCCAACTCGCTCAGAGGCATGGAATTTCCACAAGACCAAGCAATAAATTATGATCTTCACCAAGTTATCTCCAAGAGAAGAACGGCTCTCAAATGTCGGCCCTTTGAGCACACGAAGGTGCCTGGACTCGTAAAAAAAGCGAATTGGGACAATTTCCCTAATCCTACCCCAATGGATGCCAGGGCTGAGCAAGACAATGGCTCACAGCTTCCTGGAGCAGTCTCTCCCCAAAAGGAGTTGGCTTCTATAGTTGCGATTGTAGGAGGATACTCATCATTGGTCAACTATTCAGTGAGTTCGATAAAAAGAGGGAATACAGAGCCCATAGACACTGAAGAAGTGGACACTGCCAGCACGCCCAAGAAGTAGAAAATAGAACCTGGATAGAAATTGGTGCTAGCTAAAAAGGGACAGGTAAAGAAGAAGAATTTAGTAAAGGTGCAGCAACAGGTGGAGCCCGAGGCGGCCAAATTACAAGGACAGGAGTATGTATTCGACGAGAAGACTCCAAACGAGCATGCATCCAAAGAAGAATGGTTGAGGTCTTACAAAGATAGGGCTGACAAAACCTTTGAGGAGATAGCAGAACTATACCATGAAGCCTCACGGTTACCTCAGCCCAATGTGGTGTTAAGAACCATAAGGGATCATACCACTGATACCCTCAGCTTAGCCTTGGCAATGGGGAACAAGGTGTCTGAGGTCAATGTAAGCCTCTCAAAGGTCCCCACTTCTGACATCATACACCTGAACAAAGAGACCGGGGAGATACTGAATACCAGACTACTTAGAGCCACCATACAATTGTCCAAGTCAGAGGAGAGTAAAGCGAAAATTTCTAACCTTTTAAGAAATTCAAGGGTGGACATTAAAGCACTTAAATCCCAAATCAACAATTTACAGAAGGAAGCTATATGAATGGAGGGATTTGGGCAAAAAGGGAGTGTGGTCCAGAAATTTCTTGATGACAGAGATAAAGAGATACAGACTTTGAAAAAGAATTTAAGAATCCCCAGCTCCCAGCTCGCTCAAGAAGATCAATTAGATGACTTCGAAAAGGAGAAAGAGGCATTGAATTCCAAGCTTACTGATAGCCAGGCTAAGCTGTTGAAGCTTGAAGAAAAGGGAAGGAAATGGGAAGCAGATATCCAACTCCTGAGGAATAGAGAAGCTGAGTTAAAAGCTAGACTAGCAACAATGGAAAGTGAGCTTCAGAGCAGGAACACAGAGTAGGCAATTAAGCCCACAAGTGTGACTAAAGAAGTAGACACCAACTCCCTCTCCAAATCAATGTCCTAGATAGGCCTAAAGGATACATAGCTTGTTAAATTAAAGCAGCAAGTCGAAGAATTGGAAAGGGAAAGAGTTAAAGAGAAAAAAGGTAGAGAAAAGGCTGAAGAAAAGCGCCAAGAACTGACCCAACAAAATGGTAAGTTGATCCAACAAGTGATCGGCAAACTTGCTTTGCAAGGAACAAGGCATCTGATATGGGACCAAATCATCATAGAAGCCGACAAGTTTCGACCCTATCTCAGTGTTATTGAAGACCTGGGGTCTGCTATGAGGAAAGCCAAGAAACAAGTCCAGGTAGTAGGGGCTTAAGTAAACAAAAAACCTTTGGAGAACTTATAAAATGCATAGACTACCTGAGCTCCTTGTCAAACGAAGCCTCTAACAGTTACGGTCTTTAAAACAGGGTCGTTGTTGTCTCTGAAGCCAGAAAGGTGATAGCTAAACATAGGATGATGGAGACAGTGCAGGCCAAAATAGAAGTCATTGAGCACAAACTCCAATAGGTCTTCAGGCTGTTTAGAACATTGACGAGTAGGGGACTCCCCTTTTTATGGGAAGAGATGGGTCCTTTACTGTCTCAGGATGATTATAAGGATTTCCTAGTGAGCTACTGATTGGATCACAACAAATTCGGGGATATGCAATAGGCGTTGTTGGGGAAGGTCATTTTTTATAAATTGCCCAATGATTTCAAGTTATGGTTTGACTTCAAATCCACGTGCTCCAAGGTCCCCATGGCCTCTTACCCGGAGGTGATGGAGCTCAAGGTGCAAGCTTATGACATGGTTGCTACACCTCTACCTGGTCTCGATGTATGGAGAATCATCCGCCAATATGGGTTAGCCAAGCTCACACCACACCAACAGAAGTAGCGGTGACAGTGCATGAGAGATTTTCCAGGTGTTACACGCCCACCCTAACGGTCACTTCTCTCAAAGGGGTTTGTACAGTCATCATCCGCCAGATGAGATTATGGGATACTCTTGTTCCTTTTTCGTCTCGCGTTCCACATTTCGTTGTCTGGTCGTTTCATACAAGCTGCATCCAATATGCCACCTAAGAGGCTGTTAGAGGATGTCCTTCTGTTGTAACTAATTTTGAGTCCCAAATGTCGGTTTAGGAAATCTATAATACTATAAATATACCTCCTAAAGAAGGAGAAAGGGTTAAAACCATTGTAATTTTGTTGTGTGTGTTTTTCAAGAGAAGTTTAATATAATTGCAAAGCTGAGATCGACGTTTTTCATACAGGGATTCATGTGTCGTTCGCACTTACAGTCTGTTATTTCCTTTCTTATGTGAATGTTATTCTATTTTTCCTTTCCATTTTGTTTTCTTTCATATCTGAGACTTAGAGTATAACAGCTTGGAATTCATACTCGCTATGCTCCATCTGTTGTTTCAGGTATTCACCAAAGTTTCTTCTAAATTTAATACAGAATTCATTTCTTACAATGCTCTATGTTGATGGTCTGTTCATGTTCCTCCTTTCCACCAGACAATTATAAGTCGATTGTGATCGAATGGCTACCTTGCCCCTGTGTTGAAATCATTTGCATTTAAGTTCTGATTATTTTTGTTATATATCTTGACTCCATCACCCAATGGTGCTGTGTTTTGTTTCAACCAATTTTACAAACAATTTATAGTTTCACTTGTCTATATATATCTGGCATTGTTAACATTTGGCGAGAGATCCCTCTTGGAATAGCAGAAGGCCAGTTCTCTCTTCGAAAGCGGTTTTGCTATTACCCGATAGCGGGCCTTCCACAACCTTGGGCTCAATTCCAGTGCAAACAAATTGGCACCACTGTCAGGGACAAGATTGAATATCATCCCTGGGAATAACGACAAAGATTCAAAGGATAAAGGATTTCTGCGGGAAAACAGAGATTCTTGCACGTGAAAAAGGTTGTATCATTTGCCCTGGTGACTCCACTGAAAGATTCTGGAAGGTGACTCCACTGGGGAGACCGGTGGTCAGAAAGACAAATACGGGGAGAGGTCTCAAATATTACCTAGATTTGAATGAAGGGTTTAGATATGACTATTGATGTTGAACAATGGTCAGACATCAAGAAGGTCATGTCTCTTTTCACCTGGCGACTCCATCTGCGAAGGATCCATTCTTCATAATGTTCTATGGCAGCTCCACTATCAAAGGGGGTTGCAAAGTTTGAGGAGCTGATTTAGTTTCTCCACCATCAAGATGAATTCTCGGGCTGCAAGGTATGCTCCTATGAATCTTACTTCCATTCCTAGTTATCCCAAGAAAATACCTCTGGTAAATTGGCAAACAGATCTTCCAAGATTCAATGATGAAAAGGGTGATGATGCTTCCATCCATTTATTTAGATTTCATAAGCATATACATAAGCTAGGAGTGGGATGGCATGAAGATTCTTTAATGAAACTATTCATGTTTAGTTTATAAGGATATGCAAGGTCTTGGTATGAGGGATTTCCAGCAGGGAGTTTATCCTCCCTTAAAGACTTTCATACCATATTTCAAGAACATTTCAAAAGGCATTATCCTTCTTTGTTGTTACTTCAAGACTATTGCACACAAGATAGAGAGTTCATTGAAAATGTGAAAGATGAGTGTGGTGATGATCAGTATTTGGATGAAGAGGTTTTAGATATCTTACATGAATATTCATCTCAAAAAGAAATACAAACCAATTGCCATGATATTCAAGAAATTTCCTAGCAGTTAGTACTGTCTTCCTTGACTGAAGTTGACATAGAACAAAGCTCATATTCAACTAGTTATATCTCTCTTCCTGAAATTGATGATGATTTGCAGCATACTTATCATTCTCTATGTGACCAAGAGAGGGGTTGGGACTGCCAATCAGATCCTTCCTCATATTATTCAACTTCTAAATTTTTGTTACAAGAAGAGGCCTCCTCTTCCCAATCAGAAAATTCCTTTTCACAACAGCAATCTCTTGAAAGTTACAATGCTTGTGTGATTAATTACACTGAAGATGATAATTCTGGAAAATCTCAGTGTTATAGTCCCTCCACATGTTCATTTTCTGAAAATTCAAGTGAAGAGAAATCAGATTTTGAAATAGTGGTTGAAGGAAGACTGCTGCATGTTGATCAATATCATATTTCACCTAAAGATTTACATGACTATATGAAGATCTCCTTGCTTGAAGAAGATGATCAGCCTAGTGATTTGAAAGGAGATGGTTGTACTGATTTTTTTTCTGAAGAGTGCAATCAGCCTATCAGAATTTCTATTAGTGAATAAAATTTCATTGCAATCTAAGATCAAAAGTATTAAAACATAGTGGAAACTAGACATGTTGAAGATCACAAACAAAAATTTGATATTGTAGATGAATGTATAAATTTCCTTGGAATGGATGATGAGCGAGGAGGACAGTTATGCAATCAATCCCAACGTTTAGAAAAACCAGCAGTATACCATGAAGAATTGAATAACGAAGGAGAAGATAGGGGTTCTCTAATGGATGTTTCTTTTTTTTTCAAATTCAGAAATTTTTTGTTGAAAAGATGTCTATTTGCTTGATCATGTTGAGGAACGGAGTGATATTTCTTTTGAAATTCATGAAAAGTATGAAGTTCTGAAATTATAAATTTTAGATGAAGTTGGGGTTGTCTCTCCTGGAAATTGTCACATGTTTTCCTTGCATGGTTCTTTTGAATATCAATTTGACAGCATGCAAGGGAATTCACAGTTGGGACAACCTTCTCATGGTAAGTAAATGACAGAATTTTTTGAAGGCTGTCATGTTTTTTATGATCTAGCAGAGTACATGGAGAATCTTGGAAGTGGTAATGACTGGTTATATCTCTACTGTAAAGATCAATTCCTTTATTATAACTTTGTGCCATTAGGTCTTTCATTCTTGTTTTTTGTAAAGCATGAAGAAAAAGTTGGTTTATGGGATCAATTGCTTGAGTGGCTTCATTGGAAGTCAGAAGTTACTTGGTTGAGTATTGATGCTTAGTAAGTAGGGTAGCTAAGTAAAGATGAATAAGCTCGACATGGAAAGCATTCCATTCAGCAGCTTTCAGTTCGTTTTCAGTTTCGGTTTTAAAGTTCAGATGTGCAGTTACAGTTGTCTTCAGTTTTCAGAATGTGGACAGGTGACAGGTTGAAAGAGTGGGATTTGTTTGTAGAATGGTTTTAGTTGATGGTTCAGTTCAAAACAGGTAGAGGATTTCAGAAAATTAGGATCCTCCCAATGGATTCAGCACTTGGTCTACGAGGGGTTCTTTGCTACCTCACTAGGAGGATAGCATCCCTCATGGAGCTGATTGTTAACATCCAATTAAAATTGGGGCATGAGTGTTCCTCACGTTCTTTGGCCCCGTCGAGAAGTGTCGAGTGGGCAGTGTAAGGAGCTAATGGCATGCATAGGGTAATGCTCAGCAACGAGATGGTATATGGACCGGGAAAGCAGATCTAGGAGGAAATGTCAGGCGCGTTAAAGAGGATCCTCGATCGACAGCTAAGGATGATCAGAAGGCAGATCAACAACGTTAAGTCATTTCGCACGGTGAACCTGCCTGACCGAAAGCCACTCTTCTGCCTTGTGAAATAGTTTAAAGCTCAAACACATCCAACAATCAAGATTAGAGCCCAATAAGATCTGCGGCTCAGAGCTATTTCGCATCCCGAACTTACAAGGAAGAAGATGCAAATACGGATTGTGAAAAGCGGTACATGCCATTTTGATCAACAGTGCTTGTGTGGGCAAAGGCATATCGGCGGCTATAATTCATTTCGTGATCTGGAGTAGCACAGGAGGAAACAACACTTCACTGCATGAAAAAAGAGTGGGGTTTGCTCAGATCGACAATCATGAAGGAAGTTGATCACAATCAACGGCCAAGCTGCATGAACACAAAATAAGAACACGTGTAGAAATGGGAACCCCACAGATCTACGGTCTGAGATGGCGGAAGGTGAATCTACGATGCGAGCCACCCAGGAGATGTGCAAGGGTTATATTGTGTAAAAAACGATAAAGAGGCCCACATGAAGCTACAAATATTTGTTTTTTCTAAACCCTCGAAGCTGTGAAATATCTAAGTCATTTCCATAGCACCAGCCTGGACCAGCCAAGAGACCGTGCTATAGGACAAGGTAGGCCTTTGATATTCCCTCAGTATTATTTGAAATTTGTCTCAATGGAGGTAGCGAGGGTGAGAGATGATATAGAACCAGAGGTATCAGGTGAGAATACAGAGGAACACCTGTTAGATGCAAACTCTGAGGTTTATGATACCATCCTAATGGGAGAAGCTATCGAAACCGCCAAGGACAAATTGGAAGATCGTAAGAACCGGGGTTTAGATACCTAGGTTGTTTTTAAGTCTTTCTTTCATTTTTTCTCTGTCAACCAAACCCCCCAGTGCCCTGAATTTGTCGAATGGTGCATAGATAATTTCTCTGTCACCAAAGGAGTTATCATGAATAGGTCTAAGTCCAAAATCCTCTACCCTGTTCAAGCCTCTCTCATCCGCAAAACCCTGGATATCCCCGACGCATTCGCCCATACATCCCAAGACTATCAGAAAGAAGACATTATACGCTATTTTAGAGAGTCTACGATGAAAGTAAAGAAGCCTTCCTGAAGAACTGTTCTAATCCTGATGGTGAACCCATTAACCTGTCTTACCCTATTGACCTCAGCCAATTCAACGAAGAAACGCAATAGTGCATATCCCTGGCCAGCCAGTTACTAGGTCTAGATACCAACGCATATGTCCCAGGGTCGTTTTTGAGTCTTTTATTAGTCTTAGATACTTGCCCGACTGAACCCAAATTTCCCAGACAGTTAGGTCAATCTTGTCGCCTTAAGTTTGATGAGTTCTTAGCCGATAACATATGTTCTCAGTTAGCGAACTTCCACGATGCCAGAACGTTCAGGTTCCAGTCCTTTTTACTGAGGATGTTCATAGCCTACAATGAGGAAGACTTGTAGGTACCAGAATTGGCAATCACTGCTGAAATGGCCACTAATTACTATAAATTCATGAACCAATTGATAGCCGAAATATATGAAGTCTTCTTTCAGGAGAGGTTTCCTAGGGTGTTTCCTGAAATGAGGCAGATGTTGTAATTGTCAAAAGGCAAGAAGATAGGGAACTGGTTCCTCTCATATTTTTGGACAACCATAAGACTGTATGGCTTCATACATCTACCATACATCCTGCCAGCTTTCTTAACCCCCAGGATTTTCTTCTTGGAATTAATGCGGCAAAAACTTATGGTCAAAGAGGAACACTTCTTGAGCTTCAAGAAGTGTTCAAATTTGGTTTTTCCTTGGAAGTTAGGACCATACACAGTCAGAAACTGGGCTGCATTTCCCCTAGTTTCCAACTCACTCAGAGGCATGGAATTTCCCCAAGACCAAGCAATAAATTATGATCCTCACCAGGTTATCTCCAAGAGAAGAACAACTCTCAAATATCGTCCCTTTGAGCACACAAAGGTGCCTGGACTAAAAAAAAAAAAAGCGAATTGGGACAATTTCCCTTATCCTACCCCAATGGATACTAGCACCAAGTAGGACACTGGCTCACAGCTTCCTGGAGCAGTCTCTCCCCAAAAGTAATTGGCTTCTATAGTTATGATTGCAGGAGGGTACTCATCATTGGTCAGCTATTCGGCGAGTTCAATAAAAAGAGGGAATAGAGAGCACATGGACACTGAAGAAGTGGACACTGCCAGCACGTCCAAGAAGCAGAAAATAGAACTAGGACAGAAATTGGTGCTGGATAAAAAGGGACAGGTAAAGAAGAAGAATTTAGTAAAGGTACAGCAACAGGTGGAGCCCGAGGCGGCCAAATTGCAAATACAGGAGTATGTATTCGACAGGAAGACTCTGAATGAGCATGCGTCCAAAGAAGAATGGTTGAGTTATTACCGAGATAGGGCTAACAAAACCTTTGAGGAGACAACAGAACTATACCGTGAAGCCTCATGGTTACCTCAGCCCAATGTAGCGTTAAAAACCGTAAGGGATCATACCACTGATACCCTCAGCTTAGCCTTGGCAGTGGGTAACAAGGTGTTTGAGGTCAATGTAATCCTCTCAAAGGTTCCCACTTCTGACATCATACACCTAAACAAAGAGACCAGGGACATACTGAATACCAGACTACTTAAAGCCACCATACAATTGTCCAATTCAGAGGAGAGTAAAGTGAAAATTTCTAACCTTTTAAGAAAGTCAAGGGTGGAGATTAAAGCACTTAAATCCCAAATCAACAATTTACAGAAGGAAGCTATACAAATGGAGGGATCTAGGAAGAAACAGAGTGTGGTCCAAAAATTGCTCGATGACAGAGATAAAGAGATACAGACTTTGAAAAAGAAGTTAAGAATCCCCGACTCCCAGCTCGCTCAAGCAGATGAATTAGCAAACTTCGAAAAGGAGAAAGAGGCATTGAATTCCAAGCTTAGTGATAGCCAAGCTAAGCTACTGAAGCTTGAATAAAAGGGAAGGAAATGGAAAGCAGATATCCAACTCCTGAGGAAGAGCAAAGCTGAGTTAAAAGCTAGACTAGCAGCAAAGGAAAGTGAGCTTCAGAGCAGGAACACAGAGAAGCCAATTCAGACCACAAGTGCGACTAAAGAATTAGACACCAGATCCCTCTCCAAAGCAATGTCCCAGATAGGCCTAAAGGATACAGAGCTTATTAAATTAAAGAAGCAAGTCAAAGAATTGGAAAGGGAAAGAGTTAAAGAGAAACAAGGAAGAGAAAAGGCTGAATAAAAGTGCCGAGAACTGACCCAACAAAATGGTAAGTTGAGCCAACAAGTGATTGGAAAACTTGCTTTGCAAGGCATGAGGAATCTGATATGGGACCAGATCATCATAGAAGCTGACAAGTTATGACCCTGTCTCAGTGTTATTGAAGACCTGGGGTATACTATGAGGGAATCCAAGAAACAAGTCCAGGTAGCAGGGGCTGAAGTAAACAAAAAACCTTTGGAGACCGCAAAAAATGCCATAGCCTACCTGAGCTCCTTGTGAGATGAAGCCTCTAACAGTTACGGTCTTCAAAACAAGTTCATTGTTGTCTCTGAAGCCAAAAAGGTGATAGCTAAACACAGGATGATGGAGACAGTGTAGGCCAAAATAGAATTCATTGAGCACAAACTCCGAGAGGTCATCAGGCTATTTAGAACATTGATGAGTAGGGGACTCCCCTTTTTCTGGGAAGATATGGGTCCTTTACTGTCTCAGGATGATTATAAGGATTGCCTAGTGAGCTGCCGATTGGATCAGAGCAAATTCAGGGATATGTAACAGGCGTTGTCGGGGAAGGTCATTTTTGATAAATTGGCCAGTGATTTCGAGTTATGGTTTGACTTCAGAGCCATGTGCTCCAAGTTCCCCATGGCCTCTTACCCGTAGGTGATGGAGCTCAAGGCACAAGCTTATGACATGGTTGTTGCGCCTCTACCTGGTCCCGATGTAAGGAGAATCATCCGCCAATATGGGTTAGCCAAGCTCACACCACACCAGCAGAAGTAGCGGTGATAGTGCACGAGATATTTTCTAGGTGTTGCACGCCCACCCTAATGGTCGCTTCTCCCAAACGGGTCTGTACAGTCAACATTCACCAGATCAGATTATGGGATACTCTTGTGCATTTTTCGTCCTGTGTTCCACATTTCATTGTCTGGTCGTTTCATACAAGCCGCATCCAATACGCCACCTAAGAGGCTGTTAGACGATGTCCTTCTGTTGTAATTAATTTTGAGTCATGAATGTCGATTTAGGAAATCTAGAATACTATAAATATAACTCCTAAAGAAGGAGAAAGTGTTGAAACCATTGTAATTTTGTTATGTGTGTTTTTCAAGAGAAGTTTAATATAATTGCAGAGCCGAGATCGGCATTTTTCATACAGGGATTCATGTGTCGTTCGCACTTACAGTCTGTTATTTCCTTTCTTATGTGAATGTTATTCCAGTTTTCCTTTCCATTTTGTTTTCTTTCATATCTGATACTTAGGGTAGAATAGCTTAAAATTCATACTCGCTATGCTCCGTTTGTTGTTTCAGGTATTCACCAAAGTTTCTTCTAAAGTTAATACATAATTCATTTCTTACAATGCTCTGTGTTGATGGTCTGTTCATGTTCCTCCTTTCCACCAGACAATTATAAATCGACTGTGATCGAATGGATACCTTGCCCCTATGTTGAAATCGTTTTCATTTAAGTTCTGATTATTTTTGTTATATATCTTGACTCCATCGCCCAATGGTGCTGTGTTTTTTTTCAACCAATTTTACAAACAATTTATAGTTTCACTTGTCTATATATATCTGGCATTGTTAACATTTGGAGAGAGACCCCTCTCGGAAGAGCAGAAGGTCAGTTCTCTCTTCGAAAGTGATTTTGTTGTTACCTTGGAGTGAGCCTTCCACAACCTTGGGCTCAATTCCAGTGCTAACACATTCTTTCAAAAAGAAAACCCAATCATAGTAAGCAACTAAACAAATGAAAACAACCTAGCTCTTTTTTTTTTAAATGAAACAAGCCTTTACCACTTTCCAGATTTTGAATTTAACAGTCAAATATTCAATGATGAAGCCAGAAACACATTCAGAAAAGTAACAAACTCATACCAAGTTTTGAAATCATAGGGGTATAAAACCCTGCCTGGAACCGCTTGCAGGAGGTTAGTGATAGAGCGTTACTTCATGGGCACCACCTGTTGTCCACTGAAATAGAGCAGTGGCACCACCTGTTGTCCACTGAGCATACATTGTGGCACCGCTTCTTGTCCTAACTGAAAGAGCAGTATTTCCTGTATGTTTCTAAACAAAAATGGAGCAAAAAATAGAAAGTTAAGTGTAACACAACTGGCATCAAATCACAAACATTATAGGAAAATTAAGCATATGAAGCATATATGTTTCAGATATGAGCAGATATGGTTAAACTAAACCCAAATCTCACTACAAACGAGAATATCTGATCACTGAAAAAGTTGAAGTTTGGAATAAAGACAAGAACTGAAAACCAAGAAAGGTCAAAAGTCATGAATGTCCTTCCCCATCAGAGTCGCCATATTTGTTGCTAGAAATTCTCACCTCGTGCAGACAGGATTTGTTTCCCTAGCTTGAATCCTTCATAGCTAGAACAAATGATTGATAACAACAATAAGCACTTTCTCTAGAATTGATAGATGTATGGAATGAGTCTTTTACCTATCTACAGTATGATGTATCAGCCTTCTATGGTGTTAGATATCCATCAGCCTTCTATGGTGTTACATTTCCATAGATATACCTGCAATAAACACATCAAACAACATACAAGATCAAAAGTACCATAAAATGATCTACAACTCTATATCAGTGACTAAGGAATCTGGTAACAAAATGAGTGATCATAATACAGTGCATTTTATGGGAAAGGAACCATCATTGCATTAACATAAAAGAAGAGATATTACAACCGTTGCACCTTAGTGTTGTGATTCCTCCTCACATGCCGAGTATTGTCCTCAAATCTCCAACTTTCCTTCTCTATTCTCACCCTAAATTTGGCCAAAACTTAGGTGCGACATCATAACTTTCCACCTACAAACCATGAGGGGTGAGCCAATATTTATAGCCCTTGGGAGGATACGCATGGTTGAGGAAATGGTGGAGGAGGTGGAAGGGAGATCCTACTAATGGGGATCTCGAGTCCAGGTGATCCACAAGAGTAGGGATGAGGGTGCCATGAAGCTGATTTTTGAGAAGCTTCATGAATATTCTCTTTTTCCTTTTGAAACTCGAGCACTGCTCTTGCACTATGGATACAGAGCATTACCAGGGTTGTGCCGCTTATTGCACAAAGGGATTAAGTGGTGGCACCGCTCATTGTCAATTGACAATAGGCATTTTCTGAAGAGGGTGACTCTTATTGCATAAAGGGCAGAAGCGGTGGTGGACACAACTATGAAAATATGAGTCCTAACCAGTGTCTAAATTCATCAATTGAGGAATTGAGGCAATTTATGGTGTTTTGGTTCTCAATACATGATGGTGACTATAACTGTGTGTAACACTTTCCGTAATTGTCTTTCTAGAACAATATTTCCGTGTCGTTGATTTTTTACAGACTCTTCCCTGAATTGCATTGATATGAGATCAGATGTTGCTTGTGGATTGTGGATTTGCATTTTTACTTTTCTCAAAATGTCCTTCTGCCATTTCCTTTCTGCAACTACCTGTCCGCAAGATACTTTCTGCATTGTTGATTTCTTGCGGACTCTTCCCTTGTCATTGATCTTTATATTAGATGAGGATTACAGATTATGGTTTTTCCAAATTTCTTAAAAGTTCCTCCACAATTTTATTTCCACAATATTTCTTTCATGACATCAATATTATGCACATTCTTTCTTGATCATCAATCGTTAGATTAGATGCGGATTGAGGATTGCAGGTTTTCCAAATTTCTTGAAAATACTTCCGCAATATTTCTTTTGCACCATTGATCCCTTGCAGATTCTTTCCTAACCGTCGATATTGTGGATTATAGGTTGCAGTTTGCGGGTTCATAAAATATCAAAAATTACTTCCACAATTCCCTTTCTGCAATTTTTCTTCTGCATCGTTGATCTTTTGCAGATGCTTTCCTGACCTTCAATCTTTAGGTTGCGGATTGCGGAATGTGGAACCACACTTTCCCATTTTAGACCTCTGCGATTTTCTTCCACGGTTTTTTTTTAGCATTTCTTCTAAACAGTCGATTTCCTTACAAGTTCACTCCTAAGCATCTATCTATGATCAAATGCGGATTGAGGATTGCAAATCAACTTTTTTTCGAAATGATCGATTTTCTTCCACAGTTTTGTTTCAGCATTTCTTCTGAACAGTCGATTTCCTTACAGGTTCACTCCTAAGCATCTATCTATGATCAAATGCGGATTGCGGATTGCAAATCAACTTTTTTTCGAAATGATCTTACTCAATATCCTCCTGCAAATTTATTCCCACAACTATTCTGGGTGTTGATTCCTTTTTGGATTCAATCCTAGTCATTGATCTGTGATCAAATGCGTATTTTCAAATATTCATTTTCTTCTTTTGCGGAAATCATTCAGCACCGTCGATCTTCTCAAAATCGGCTTCCGCATTTTCTCTCGACTGATATGGACCGTCCAATTTTTCACTTCACTCTAGCATTCAGGAATGTTATTTTCCACACATGTCTATTTTGCGAATATTATTATAGACCATCGATCTCTATCTCTCGAATGATATGGGTCATCCAAATATTCTTGTTGCTTTGTATTGTTATCTACCATTGCTCTCTTTGCAGATATTTCTCCTATCATCGACCCTATCACTGATTTTCCATTTGACTTTATAATTCCTTTGTATTTCACTAAGTTCACCCTATCATCATGTTTACTGGTTATTCCTTTGTCATTGCTGAACTTCTTTGACATCAATTGACAATCCATGTAATGGATCCTTTGTCTTTTACTAAGTTCAACCTTCTATTATGTCTATTGGTTATCCCTTTGTCATTCTTGAACTCCTTTGACATCAATGACAACTATATTATCAACAAGATTCATCTTATTTAGGTTCTGCAATCTCATCCTTGATGTACTTTTCAAGGCCATTCTCTTTCAGAATGAGACCAATTCTATACTTCCAATCTAGGAAGTTTTCTATTCCTTTCAGTTTTTCCTCAAGCTTAGTGCTTGGGGCCATCTCGTCTAACCTGATTTGGCTGGGGTGAGTTGGTTGGTCCAACTGATTTCTGTAGATCCAAAATCTTCACCTATGTTATGTTTTGCATTATAATGATCAATATTATTATTGTTATGTTTATGAACTTAAAATTAGTAATTCTCTATATTTATATTTTATATTTGGAATGGTTCTATGGTAATCATTCCAAATTCAAAATAAACAATTATATATAATAATAATAAAATATAAAAAATAATTGGTAGTTGATGCATTACTAGTTGGATAATTTGTAGGCATATTCAAACATATTAATCTTATGAATATGGTTGTTGCTAGTTAACCATTTATGGTATAACATAAACATTAAACTAATTAATATAAATATAAAACAAATATATTTAATAAATTAAAAAAATGATATGAAAAAAATTTAAAAAAAACTAATATCCACTTAACTGAATCTTATTTACAAGTTATGTGGTTGCACTAGCATTTTGTTTTCTATCATCATTATTCATCAATATTTTTATTTTATTTTTTATCTTCATTATCCACCAATAACTAGTGGTAATTGTAGAATGAAGATTTAGTAAGAGATTTTATCTATTCTTAGTTACTTAGCTCTAATATGATGATGATTAATTAATTGTAAAATGATTATTTAATAGAGTATTTTGTATACACTTAGTCAAGCATCCATCCACGGTCCCTCCACCATATCTCATAGATTTAAGTTTTAATGACCTAAATTAACTTTTATTCAAACCAGTGGGACATTGTAAAAGAAGAAAAAAATAAACTATCTCACCATACCATGAAGATTCATCATATCTGTAAAAATTATGCTCTTTTTTTTGTTCCTTCTACAATTATTCTTGTATTGATTATTCTGCTACCAAATGAAGACCTAATTATCTACAAGAAGTCTAACTAAACCCTGTCCTTTCACCAACTTAGTAGTCCTAATTTCAACATCATACTCCGTTATCTTGGTTATCCAACGTCCTCTTTTCCCTTCATTATCAGGTTGCACCTGAATTTCCTTGACTACTACACTAGGCACATAAGCTATGATTTTGAAATGCAAAATGTAAATCCTAAAGAACTTCAGAGCTTTAACCAATGCATAAGCCTAATTTTCCATTGTGCTATACTTAATCCCTGAGTCTCTTAATGTTTTACTAAAGAATGAAACAGAATATTCTAAACCTTTAGAATTCTTTTTCAATAATACCACAACTATAGTACATTCCGATGAAAAAGAAAAAATTAAAAATTCTTTAGTAAAATCTAGACTTATCAGCACTGTTGCTTCCATAAGGATCTGTCTTATCTTCTCGGGTGATAATATAGCTTCAGCTGACCATTTTAATTCTCTGTATTTATTGAGTATGCATGTAATATGTTTAATAATCTATGCAAAGTTGAGGATCAGCCACCTTAAAAAAAATATTTTTCCAATGAAAGATTGAATGTCTTTATTATTTCTAGGAATATTAATATTTGGGGTGGATTTAACATGCTCAGGATCTATCTTAATCCCTTCAACATAAACTATATGACCTAGGATCTTACTTTATGTCATGGAGAAATGAGATTTCTTTGGATTGAAATTCAGACCAATTTTTTTTCGTTTAAGAAAGTTTTGGATTGGATGGTTTAGGTGTTCATCATCATATTTAGAGAATACTAGAAATCATCCAGATAGATAACTACAAACTTCTATTTCTCACCAACAAAGGCTATATCCATAGCTCTCTGAAATGTGGCACCAACATTCATGACTTTGGATTCCATTTTGGCATACATGAATGTGCCCCAAGAAGTAGTAATTGATGTTTTTTATTTGTCCTCCTGATATACAACAATTTAATTGTACCCATAGAATCCATCAATCATTGATATTCTCTGAGAACCCACCACTCTTTGCAAAATTTAATCAATTTTGGGAAATGGATGATTGTCTTTAAGAGAACATCTGGTTAGATTATGAAAATATACACAAAGCCTTATTTCCTCATTCTTCTTACAAACATGCACCAAGTTTGCTACCCAGGAATAATATCTAAGAGTTACAATAATTTTTGCATCTACGTGATTTTTTAACTTTTTTTCAATGATTGGTAGCAACGTTGGATTCATATGTCTTAGTTTTTGTCTGAAAGGATTTCTGTGTTGGCTATAATGGAATCTTGTTATGAATTATATTAGCATCATATGTCTCTAGATCTTCATAGGACAAGGAAAAATTATCTGCAAACTCTTTAATCAGCTTAATATATATTTTTCTTTATTCATCTGAAAGTGATTTCAATAACTTGATAAGATTTGTATTATATATAGTGCCAATATTAAAACTCAAAACATTTTCTTCAGATGACTACATAATGGTTTTAATAAGATGATCTCATTGTTAGACAACAGTATCTCCAAAGGAACAAGACCTTTGGGAATGAAATTTCCTTTCAATTCAATTACATCATGACCACCAATTGAATTTTTAAACAAGAAGCATTTTCATCCACCCAAACATATTCATCTTCAATGTTCTGATTATTAGCATAACTATAATGGGAATTCCAATGTTCTTTATTTGAAGTTTCACTCTATCCATTAAAACTTGGAAGGCATTTCAAATAGTCACCACTAAGCAATGCATTTAGGGGTTGGGGTAATACTAATGGAGAGTACCTAGTAGCCATTAGAGGAAATTTTGGGTCTAAAATGGGACTTATAAGAAAACGCCCCAACAATAAGTTCTTGTGAGTTGCAATTCAAGAACCAAGAGAATTCCAATCAAATGAGTCAACCATAATGGTTGAATTGACATATTTGTCATAAAAAAACTACTTTTTTGTTCGTATTTTTGACATATCTCCCTATGTTTTTACTCAAATTTAGATCGGGAGAGCTCGTTGGATGCGGAATTTGATTCCGCATCCAATGGGTAATTGGGAGAGCTCGTTGGATGTGGAATAAAATTCCACATCCAACGATTACCCACACTGCATACTTTTGACAGACCCCGCTACCACAAAAACAAGAAATACCTGAAAAAACATGATGATGATGTCATGATCACATTTTTCAGGTTTTTCTTGTTTTTGGGGTAGCGGGTCTGTCAAAAATATGCATTGTGGGTACTCGTTGGATGCAGAATCAAATTCTTCATCCAACAAGCTCTCCCAATCAAAATTTGAGTAAAAACACAGGGATATATGTCGAAAATACAAACACAAAAAGTAGTTTTTTTTCCTGTTTTCCTCCAAAATTAATAAATATTATTTTATTATTTTAACTATTATTTTATTATTTTCCTTAGGAGGCCCATTTTAGACCTCAAAATTCCTCTAATGAATTATAGCTTGCATCCTATTAGGTTGAGCTGCTGCCATGGTTGACGATGAAGTAGTATAGACTAAGCAGATACTATATGTGTTGATATATATTTAGGGGGAGTAAATTGTGCTGAAACGTGTTGAATCTGAGGAGGTACTAAAAATTTGACTTTGTTGGTAAAGGGTATATACTCGGGTTCTTCTTTACCTAGAACTGTTACTAATGGATTTGTGAAGGTTTTATAAGTTATTGTTTGTGATTTTGAACTAAAATCTTGATGTTCAGGAATAGTAATTGAAAATACTTTCTTCAAATCAGGAATTCCACCTTCCTCTTATAATCTAGGAAGATGAGGACTTTGAAAAGAAGAAAACATTTCTTGAATAAAATCAAAATATGGAGACTTATGATAACCATGAATTCTAGTGGAAGCTAATTCAATAAGAGCTCTAGGTTTATCAAGAATATTCTCAGGATCAAAAGTTTCAGGCTGTTGAAGTGATTGTGTCTTAATTCTCGCTTCTTATTCAGGTGAAAATAATTCTAATTTCGGAATCAAAATAGCTTGTACTGATTCAACTTATTCCTTTACATTATGTTTATCCACTGCAAAACTAGAACTTACCTTATGTTGAGCTCTATCCTCTTGAATAATCCTTCTTGGGTCATATTTAGGTGGAATATTCTGTGAATATGGATTACCTTGAGTTCCCATCCGCTTAGAATCCATAAATTCTCTTTAATATGAGGTGAATGATGTAGTCTTTAAATATATACTAATTATGTTCACCATTAAAACCAGATCCTTTAAAATTAATCCCAAGGAAATAATTCACTCTCATCCTTGACAATGGTGCCAAAAGATGTTTGCACTGGAGTTTGTACCTAGACTACATAAGTACAAATTCCAGACATCTTAAATAAATGGAAACTAAAGCTGAGAAGTGGTTGTATTTATTAAGATATTAAGGGAAGGTGAACATAATATAAATAATGGCATGTATATGATTTAAAACCTAATACTTGATAGCTATATTCAAATATTAAGAAAATATGGGTGAACAAAAACACTTTATGAACAAGAAATATGGTAAATCATACCTACACATGAGTATTTATTGTTAGAATATAATCCGTCAGGATTATTGTAAATAAATAATTAAATAGGAATTTGAATAGTTTCCCGGGAAGGTGAAAAGGCTGGTTCTCAACCGCCTCATTGTAATCTATAAATTAATGTTTTAGTCGTGAATAGAATATTGAATTGGGAGTTATTACCAACAAGTGGTATCAGAGTAGGGATGTCTGCCATAACTCCTGCTGCATTTCTTCCCATTCCTGGCATTCTGCTTGCCAGTCCATTGCCAGACTGCTCCATCAGTCTGCCAGTCGAGTCGCATGCATTGTCTGCGTTACAATTCCTTCTTGATTGAGTTTGTGGGCTGCGAAACCCTAATTCAGACGTGTTTTGTATAGCATGGGCGTAAAAATTCTGTGTTATACCTAAACCCTAATTTTCTGTGTTGGATTCTGCCCTCCAGGCATGCGTTTCTCCTCCTCCACAGCTGATTTTCCATATTGAAATACATCCCTTAGAGAAGCAGTTATATTTTTAGGAAAATCATTCCACTCTCCATTAAATACAGCCAACGCCTTTTGTTCTTCACTTCCAAGTGACTGCGATCTGCGTGAAGGCATTGCTGCATCTTGAAATTTTCACCGTCCAATATGACTTGAGAGAGATCCAACTGCTTAACGTGATTGAAACGAGTAAAGAGAGAAGGAGAAAGGGGTACACGTGACCTACTTATAATCTTCTGGGTTAACAATGTCAGCACATTGTTCCAGTCCTTGCATACCATATAATCTCTTGCCAGCGTGCCATTATTATTGAAAACGTGAAGACTGTGATGTGTTCATTAATGAGCTGTGATTGTGGAGATTGCTTATTGAAGAGAATTTACTGCGTGTGACTGTGTGCAGCCTTTTTGAAGATTACTGTGATCTATATGCGTTGAGATTATGTTGATTAACTATGCGTTGAGATTACTGTGATCTATATGCGTTGAGATTATGTTGATTAACTATGCGTTGAGATTACTGTGATCTATATGCCACTTACTGTTTATTAGGGTTTCCTTTCTCGCCCCCTTGTCTGAGAACCAGAGTTTGGAGCTACGGCGATCTCTGGGCTCTGGATGTTGCTGCAGCAGCATAGAAGCAGTATTATTATTATATAGTAAAACTGCAGTTGAAGGCTGTGTTGAAGAGCGTGTTGTGTGAAGCGAGCTGCATTGAACCTACGTTGAAGACTGCTATTGCGAGTTGAAGACCAGCGTGGAGCTGCGACCGCAGCTTGAGCGTGACTGCGATCTTGATTGTTGCTCTTATGTTTGCAAATCATTGAGGCTATGCCTAGATCTTTTACGACTAAGGCCATTGTATAGCTATCGCTATCTGGATCAAATTCATTTCTAGTCATCTCACGAAATATATCGACAGCTTCTTCCATTTTACGCGCCTTAATGAGGGCTTGAAGAATAGTGTTATAAGTCACAGAATCAGGAAACGCTCCATCAAACACCATCCCATCCAAAAGACGGTAAGCATCATCAATTTTTCCAGCATAGTAATATGCACTTATCATTGAATTGTAAGTGAAGGTGCTGGGGAGATGCCCACACCGCAACATCGTCTCAAAAATCATGCCCGCTTCATCAGCCTTGTTCTGGAGGGAGAGGGTATGAATCGCACTGCTATAAAAGCTCTTATCTGGAAAGCAGTTTCGGCTCCTCATGACATGCAGAAACTTCAAAGCCTGGAGATGTTTTGATGCACTCATAAAAATCCTTGTCTATAGAACGAGAACGCCATTCAGTGCATCTTGGATGGTGCTGCTCTCTACAGTCACATTAAATGTATTCTTTGGTATTCAGTGTATTTCTTGAAGTATACTAAGTGTATTGTGCTGCTCTCTACGAGTTGCATATTTTTTATTGCCTGTGACCGTAGGAAATCAAGAAAAAATATACACAAACCCTAATATGCGTTGAAGACTAGTATATGTATTGAAGACTGATATATATCCACCATATATTGTGCGTGAAGAGATTGTTGCCTGTGTGGAGACTGCAGCCTTGTTGAAGACTGCGTTGAACGCTGTAATAGTGTGGAGACTGCCTCAATGTGTGTTATACCTGTCAGTCACCTGAAAATAAAGGAGAATGAACATGCTGTGTGGTATAAAAACTCTTGTATGCTGTGTTTTATGTGACTGATATATTTTGTATATTGAAGAAGCTTGTGTATGCTCACCTGAAGTTGAGATTGTAAATCACCTTGGCAGAGACTGTAGACCTGCAAGGTTCTTATTTTTTCTATTCCTCTTTGTCATATCAAGTTTATTATTGTAAATTACACTAACAATTGTAAAGATGCACTCTTTGGTATCTAGTATTGGTGCTGCCCTTACCGGCAAAGACCAATCCAAAGACCCTTCCAAGGGAGATTGCGGCAAAGAGAGAGGCAGAAGAAGAATAAATTTCAGAGGCAGAGGGGGCAGAAGCAAAA
>LPNX010120482.1:102977-127748 GCA_001517045.1 Pseudotsuga menziesii
ATTACCAACATTTATAAATAAAAAAATTATCAGAAAATAAAATCATAAACATGCTAATCAAACAAATCATAAACATTTACCATCATAATGACTAAATATGGCTCATATCATATATCATATATGATTCCAAATTATAGTTTTGCAATATGGTTACATAGAATCAAAACATCTTAGTTGTATATAGCTCCGATGTCTCGTAACACATACTTCAAAATAAAAACCCAACCCTTATCTCTACTTTAGTATTCATATTTATATTCATATAGAGGTGTTTTAGAAACAATTACAGATCCGAACTTTTAGGATCAAATTTACCAAATATAGAAATAAATCAAACTAATTGTTAGAGGATATACCAAATCATAATATCTTATGCCACCTGTTCATTTGAAAAATAAATAGAATTAACCACTTCAAAATTTGATTGCCACATGTACATGTATGAATGGAAACCATTAGATGTGACGAGCTGCTTCAACCAACATGGTCAAACCCTCTGATTCCTAGGATCTCTTATGCAGCCATAAGTAGTCTTTTTCCATAGTTTGCACTTTTCCTTGAAGTTCATGGTTCTTCTTACTTAACTCTTCATTCCTTTCCTATGGCAATTTCCTTCTCTTTATAGCCACTTTAGCAGCTTCAACAAGATCATCATAGTTGGTATTAATTTCTTCCAAATCTTCTCTCAGTCTTCTATTATCTTGAACCAATTGATCATTAAAATGATTTAGATGTGAATTTTGAGTCTTATAATGATGCAAAGCCTTTTGGAGGTTTATGATTTCAATATTTTCTTCTACCTGTATCTTGTCTTCAAAAGTATCCAAATGTTGATTCATTTCTTCTTTATTCAAATTCTCATCCACAATAACCTTTTGATGTTCAGAACTGTGCTTTAGAATTTGAGCATCTACCGACTCTGTCTTTTGTTCAATTTATGTAGGAATTAAATTAGTTCCCTATTTAAAGTGTGGAATTTCTCCTTTACCCTTGTCAACGTATTATTTTATTGGAAATCCAAGAATAATTTTAACGCTTCCCTCAATATTTTCCAGAACTTGAGAGAGAATTTCCTCCATCTCTTTGGAATTAGTATCTTCTTCATTGGTAGATTCATCAATATTAACTACGGCTCCATTATTCAATTTAGGATTAATATCCCTTTTCATATTCAATTGAAATTTATTGCTGGCCTTATTCTTAGGTCACCATTGAGCAGTTTCAAACTTTCAAGAATGAGTGTAAACCCTTTTTTCTTTTGAGGATTATTATTCACACATACCTCCTTTTGATGCTTCCTCCACTATATCTTCTTCTAGCAGACCTGGAGTCTTAGGAGTTGCCACAATCTAGTCTTCATCATCTTCAGCCTATTTGTTATGATCTTCTTTTCCAATATACTTTGTACCAAGATATACAGGACTCTGATGTGCCTGCTCTACAGTTTTACTTTTATAGATCTTGTATTATTTGGTAGTTTTCACATTATCCTAAATTTGTTTTTCAGACTATGTTATATCCCAAAATAGCACTTCTTTGTCCGTGACGACTTTTACATTTTTTGGTCGCATGACAACAATTCACGAATGTTACTTTTAGTCACTCAAAGGACATCGGTTAATGGAGGATCCTTATTTAGATTTCTGTAACTCCCTTTAACCTTGTCACTTAACCATTGGAAAGGTATTAGACCAAGGAAAAACTTTCCAATCGACACCAACCCCTGAAAATGCTTGAAAATACCCTAAAATGGATTGTTTGAGCCATTTGCAAATTTTCCTAAGGAAACTAGTGTTTCACTCACGACTTTGCTTAAGGAAACCCGCAAGTATCCCCTCTAGTGGTCAAAAAATATCAAAAAATGGAATAATCCCGAAGTTGGGGTGGTTTGGGTGGTTTTGGAACTACTCCTCAGATTGTATCTAATCCCTATTCGACCCTAACTCTTAAGAATACTATCTAAGAGAGGGAGAGGGGTCCATGAAAGGGGACTTAACCTTTGACAATGCTATGCTCGTGAAATTGGGACTCTCGTCCCCCCTACCTTTTCCCTAGATGTCATCTCCCTTTTTTGCAGAGCTTGGAGACTGGTATTCTTGGAGAAGAGAAGCAAGAGATCCAGATCAAAGGTTTCACGAGGTGCCTTGCATGAGGAGAAGGTATATTTTGTACTTCTTCCAATGATTAATAAATATTTTATGCTCTTCACTTTCCAAATCATTGTATGATATGTATTATATCTATGTTTATGTATATCATATTAGGGTTTCATATTGTATTGAATAGCATCTCCTTACATGTGGTCAAATTGGTTTGAGGAAGGTGTGAAGTTTGTTTTGTAGATCTCTTGGATTGGAGAGCAAGAGGAGGGCTAGAGAAATATTGGATCAACCTTTATTATGTAAGGTATGAACCCTTATAACCCTTGAAATTTGTTTAATTCATGCTTGCAAAGTGTTATATATCAGTCTTTATGCCCCTAGTACGTTGGTGGCCTCCACCCTTGCCATAGGAACACTTTCCCTAACAACAAGACGGACGACTCCACTGGGAAATCCTTGTCTATTTTGGGGTCTCCTTGTATTGTTTTTCCATTGTAATTGAGGTTCTAAGTCCTTCTTGTAGCTTAAGAGTTACTCTTCAGTCCTTATGAACACCTTTATTGTCTTTCTAAGGTTGATTTTGACCTTTTTAAGGCCTTCCACAACCCATACGTGAATGTTACATTGCACAGTAGTGTTTTATTTATGTACACGTGACTTCCATGTGGTAAACATGCATGCCACATATGCCTTTTCTTAAGGAAGCTCGTGTGTGCTCTGTTTCAATGGTTTTTCACTTTTTTCGGCTTGTTTGGGGTGGTTTGGTGTTGTTTTTTCGATCCTCCTAGGTACTTTTCCTATGTAAGACCCTTGTGTATTAGTGTACTCCCTTGAATGTACTCTTTGTTAGCAAGGGTTTTGGGATAAGTCAGCTACACAACCTCATGGATATTGCGCAAGATAAAAAGACACCGCCCAAGGGGAGAATGGCGCGCAAGGCGAAGAATAGAATATTTTATATATTTTGTGTCACCTTTTTGAACTTTGGACCATATTTTGTGAATATTGGTCACGATTTGGTAGAATCATTTAAGAGTTAGTTAGGAAGTCATCCAAGTGGACCTTAAATGTAAAGGTGCAAGCATATAAATAGAAGTAGAATTGCAAGAGTCGAATAGATTTGGAAGGGGTAATTAGAGAGAACTTGGTGATTTATGAACTATTTTGGAGAACATGTTATTTTGTGCAGAAGTAATATGACAAAAAGAAAGTTGATCTGAATCACTGTGTTTTTCTATGTTTTATTGTTTTATTGTTTTATTGTTTTATTGTTTTCTGCGACCGAATGATGAATGTCCAGTGAATCTGCGATTGGATATATGATGCAATGTTTTGTCATTTTGAATGATGTTATCTTTCTAGGTCTGTTTGCACTTCAGTATGTTTATTGTAGTTATGAATGAATGATGTGATCTGTTGAAGAACTATGATGAATAATTCTGTTAAATGGTTGGATCTATTACTTATTGCAATAAGTAGATGAGTTTTCGATGCACATAGTCACCTTCTATTCTATGGAAACTTGGTTCCGATAGCTCTCCCCCGAACATCTCGAGTGAGACTTCATCCGCTTCGTGGGTGTTGCTGGGCAGGGTAAAACCTGTCTGGGCCGGTGTTCAGGGAGATCGCGATGAGTTGAGCATTGACAGAGTGGGAACCCTTAAGGACTAGTTTTGTTGGCTGGGTTTGTGTCAAAAATTGGTTCCATTGTTGAGACCTTGCTTCAACTGAGAGGAGGATATGTGGCATCCAATAAGACCAAAAATTCAAGATTGGTTCAATCAGAAGCTACAAGAATTTTCTGAGGCAGAAAATTAGAACCCTAGACTAATGACAGATAAGTGGCTAGCAAGGTACATACACGAAGGCCAACATGAGTACTTTTTCTTTGAATTTACAATAATATTGTATGAGTGGTTGGCACAATTTACCTATCTCAAGAAAAATTTCCAAGGAGGTGAGCCAACGTCCCGGACCCATGAATTGATCCAGGAGTTGCAGGAGACTGACAACATGGCATCGTGGGTTGTTGAAGTTTGGTTGGATAGTATCTTGGAGGGTTATATGACTGAGTTGGTGGTTGACACTACCAAGTCTTACAGTGAAGCAGAAAGGGAATTTTTCAATGGACCCAGAGGTAGGTTCTTGTTGTCTCTACAATTGTCAATTAAGATGCTTGTTTGTGAAAAGGGCATACTAAAGATGCACCTCGAGTAGTAGACCTCTGGTGTGCGGAGGATGTGGATACTGCGATGAAAGGGGGGAGACAAATGGAAAGATAAGAGGTAGATGGGTGCAAAGTTTCAATGAGACTATGAGGGAAGATGAGGAATAAAGTGGTCTTATGAGGTGAGGATCAAGGTTTTGAAAAGAGAAGAGGTGGAGGATAGGGGAAGGTCCTGCTATGATCGAAATACAAGACCACACAGGACAAAGCAACCATATAGTGAAGAAGAGGATGACCGGGCTACACCCAGGATAGCAGTAATATCAACACCCAGTACCAACGTTCCCACTCCTTCACGCACAACTCCGCACTCAGGAAGAAACATAAGTTCCACGTCGACCTATCCAACTTGCCAGCACCATTCTAGTTGTAGATCAGAGTCTATAGGAAGAAGGCCCAAGATGGCGTGCGATGACATGAAGTTACCTTTGTTCCATGGAAACGGGACTGATGATCCCGAGAAGTATTGGTTTCTATGTGAGGCAGTATGGACTGTCAGGAAAACCATGGATGATGATGTCAAGAAGGGCCAATTGGAAACCACTCTTCGGAGTTGTGCATTGGATTGGTACATGAAATTTACACAAGTTCCTATGGGGACCCTTACAAATACGTTGACAGAAATTAGGAAAGGAATCACTGAAGAATTCATAAAACATAAGTCTAAAGAAAAGTACATTACAATGTTGAAGGAGATTAAGCAATTTCCTAATGAAATTGTTTGGGACTTTAACCAAATATTTAAGATGCTAATGGAAAGAGTCAGTTTCAAAATGAGTGATGTTTAGCATAAAGAATTGTTCATCGCAGTGCTAGTATCTCATATCAGACAACCACTGATGCAGCAGAAGATCGCGACAAAGAGAGTGGCTCTGGAGATCACAATGAATTTGGAAGCTTCACCCATTGGAAAAAGCGCAGCTGGTATGAACCAAATTCAGGAATAGCTGGAAAGCTTGACGCTTTAGTTACAAGATATATAGAAGGGTAAAGAGTATCATGAAGACCTTTGGTGTACTCTCTTTCACACAGATGGGTATACCAAAGATACTTTCCCCCATTTCTGAAATTATCTTTTTTCAAGAGCACCGAACCCATTGAATTGTGGCATCGCACCATGGTGCCGCATATGTCAAGTATATGGGTATCGACATAAAGAATGCAGATACATGTAGAGTATGGTAATGAAGTCGAAGAACCTATACTACTCATTTTGTCGATCTGTTGGGCATGAAGATAAGGATTGTCATGCGTATGACATACTCCAGGAAAGAACATATGACTCATACTATGTAACGGGTGAAAATCATCAAGAAGTAAAAAAATCACAGCTGTAGCCTCAAGTGGTACAAACACCTTAAATATAGTATATCCCACCACCACATATGCATTTTATATCGCCACAGCCACAACCGCAGTTTGTGCCGCAGCAGCAAGTATGTCAACCACAGTACCAGCAGGAAGGAGGATTCCATGGAGGAATCCAAGGAGGAGGAGGAGGATGAGGTCAAGGACCTTTCCAATGTTATAATTATGCTGTATTGGGTCACTATCAAAGGGATTGTCCATAGTTACAGTGCTCGTGTACATATTGTACTATGATTTATCACACTATTGAGAACTGTCCACAGCTTATCGCAAGATGGAAAATGGCAAGAGGGAAACGTCCCGCAATTGTAGAATCAGAACCAAACTCAATTGAATCAAGCACAGAACCAAAACCAGTTGCAGAATCTGAACCAGAACCAAATCTAATTCAAAACCAAAATGCGACTCAAAATTAAGGGTTGAAAATCGCGATGATCTGGGAAGAACCCAAGGCAAAGGATGTCAACGTCGTTGTCATCACTCAAGGAGGTGCGACAGATGGAGAAGATAGCCCTCATTCATAAATTTTGTTGGCTGGAAAGAAGAAGGTATAGTTTGATATCGATTCTAAGAAGGACACATTCTTTGAAGAACACAATATGATCGGTAGGAATCTTAGTAAGTCCCCTATTTATGAAATTCCCACTGCTTTTGATTCATCATTCCAGGTAGGAACATCACGAAAGCATGGTACCTTATAGAAATTCTTTGGGATTTGCTTGTCGTTGGAAATATATCTCGATGCTCTTGTCGATATTGAGAACCTATTGCATTGACCGAAGAAGGGAGGAAAGGATTCCGTAGTGAATTCACTGCATAAGAAAAAGATAGGAAAAGAAATGTGTATGAACATCCAAATTGGGTACTATGAATTAGATTCCATTATTCTGGATCTAGGCTCAGATGTGAATATTTCGACAAAACAGACATGGTAGAAGATGGGGAGACCGACATTAGGCTGGTCCTCAGTGCAGTTGCAATTGGCTAATCAGGCTAAGGTACAACCGATTGGGTACGTGTCGCACCTCGTAGTGGATGTTGAAGGTATGAATACCTATGATGATTTTGATGTAATTGAAGTTGTAGAGGGTGGAGAATCCTATCTCACGTTGCTTGGGATTGGATGGGCGAATGATAGCATGATAGTATGGATTTGAGAATCAAGACATCAGATTCATCACTCCAATGGATCCAAACGAAGAGAAAAGGTATATTGAGCCAGTAAAAGATGAATTTGTCAAAGGATGGGATCATGCTTATAACATTTCTGAAGATTACATCCATCCGAATGTGAGGAAGTGTGGTCTGATCACACAGACGTTGTGTCGTGTCACTACCGAGACTATTGAGTTACCGACTTATGAGGGATTTCTCGAGTTGTGTATGTTTCTAATGGAGTTTGAAGAAAGGTATCTAAACCTCAACATCTTATCACGTTGAAGAAGCATTGAAAGCTACTCCATCACACTGGTGGGTGACCCATAAAATATTGATCACTGGATGGTCGCAGTGTCGATGACTGATGACAGTTCTGTTTGGAGATGCAGAAGTATACCATGATAGAATATATGACGAGTGAAATAGTCCCGATGATCACTTGGTTGAATATCAGACCTTGTGGGAATCACGACCAAGGGATGAGTGGGTCCATTCCTTTTTTCACACTCTAGATGAAATGTCACAATCTTGGTACATATTAGCTAAGATGCACCGAGAAATAACTATCTGGGAATAATTGACAGTTTGTTTCACTCACACCTTTAGCTTTGCAGATGCAAATCCATATGTCCATAATGCACTATAGCTCATCCACAATGTGGTGATGAAGGTGGTTCTAGTCGCGTATCCAGTGGATCCACTTGTGCATTGCCACATGCAGTCGATGATGGAATTTTATAACGTATCTGAAGGACCTAAGTATGATGGTGAGCTACAAAACATCAACATCCCAGAAATAGAGGGGAGTCAGGATGTCGTAGCACTGGATGTACCGATGGACCCGATGAATCGGCCATTGAAGATAAGAAAAGTCAACATTGGGATGGAGGAGAACCCAACATTTGGAAATGTTGGGGACTATTGGGATGAAGAGACCATGGCAAAGATCAAGATTCTATTGCGAGAATTTTAAGATCTGTTTTTTATGAAGTTCTCGGAAATGAAGGGGATACTGGGCGAGTTAGGGGAAATTAAGATCCCATTAAAGTCACATGTGAAACCAGTAAGGCAGAGGTTGTATCGCTTGAATCCACGATACAAGGATAGGATCAAAGTTGAGCTTGATAGGATGTTGGATGTTGGAATAATTGAGCCAATCGAAGAATCACAATGGACCAATCCTATGGTGGTTCAAGACAAGAAAACATGTGAAGTTCGAATTTGTGTCGATCTAAGAAAATTGAACCATGTATGTATGCATGACCCATTTCCGACACCATTTACTGATGAAGTTCTATAAGGAGTAGGCGGTCAAGAGATTTATTCTTTCACAGATGGTTTTTTCGGTTATCAAAATATTAAGATTGCGAAGGAAGATCGACATAAAACCACATTTGTTACTGAATGGGGCTTCTTTCAGTACACAGTGATGTTGTTTGGGTTGAAGAATGCACCTACGATATTTTTTTGGGTGGTTGTCGTTGCATTCAAATATTTTATTCAGAAATTCCTGCAAGTCTAGATGGACGACTAGACAGTTTATGGATTGATCAAAGACCATTTGGAAAACTTGTGATTCATGCTGGAAAGATGTCGACAACATCATATCGTGTTGAACTTAAACAAGTGTATTTTTTGTGCACCCTTTGCGATGTTGTTGGGTCACATTGTTTGCAAGCAAGGACTATTGGTTGACCCAAGGAATATTGCACTCATTTTAAGCTTTCCACCACCTACGAATGCGAATATTCTTAGAGCAACGCTAGGGCACATAGGGTATTATCACAAGTTCATATGAGGATATGTTGCAATCATGGCCCCTATGGAAAATCTATTGAAGAAAGATGTTGCATTTGTATGGATTCAAGAGTGTCAAGGAAGCTTCAACACACTGAAGGCCAAGATGACTTCTACACCAATCCTCGCTTTTCTTGATTGGGACAAGGATTTCCATGTTCATATGGATGCATCACCTATTGTGCTGGGAGTGGTGCTTGCACAACTAGGAGAGGGGGATCTAGATCACTTGATTGCTTTCGCTAGTAGGAAGTTGTCATTTGCTGAGAAAAACTATACGACAACAGAGAGAGAAGGTATGTCGATGGTATATGCACGATAGAAGTTTAGGAATTACCTATTAGGCGGTAATTTTAAATGTTTATTGATCATTCTGCTCTGAAATACCTAGTCAATAATCCTGTGTTGGGGGGGAAGATATGTCACTGACTACTTCTCTTCCAAGAATTTGATTTTGAGATAATTGTGAAGTCGGGTCACTTAAATGCAGGCCCTGATCATTTATCCCGAATTGATACAGGTGAGGAGGCCACAAATATTAAAGACAGGCTGCCACATGCACAATTTTTCAAAGTCGACATGGCAGATGACTATTATGCTCAAATAATTCAGTTTTTGGTGACAGGTATTGCACTAGAGGAATTTTCAACAAGTCAGAAGAAGCATTTGGTGGTTAAGGATTTGTATTTCCAGTTGAATGTTGGACAGCTATATAAACTAGGACCATACGATATTTTACAGTGATGTGTCATACCGCATGAACAAGGACAGATTCTGGCAGAAGCACATGCATGACTTGCTGGTGGAAACTACGAAGATCGAGCTACTGCAAGGAAGGTACTTCAGGTAGGGCTCTAGTGGCCCACTCTACATAATGATGTGATGGATTATGCGTGGAGTTGTGATGTCTTTCAACACACTAGAAAACCATCACCGAGGGATGAGATGTAATTCGTACCGCAAGTAACATTACAACCATTTGATAAATGGGTTGTGGATTTTGTGGGACCAATCAACCCACCTAGGAAGAGAACTGGTGCGTGGTATATCATTACATCTACAAACTATTTGACGAGGTGGGCGGAGGTTGTACCAGTCGTAGATTCCACCACTGTGATAGCACTGTGATTCCCGTTTGATAGCATTGTAACGCGGTTTGGATGTCCAAGGATATTGATGAGCGACCAGGGTAGTCACTTCATCAACAGCATGGTAAGCGCGCTAACGGAGGATTTGTAGATACATCACAAGAAAGTACCTCATATCATCTGTAGGAGAATGGAATAGTAGAAGCATTCAACAAGATATTGGAGCATGCACTTACAAAGGTATGTGATGCTAACCGCAATGATTGGGATTTGAATATTCCAACAGTCTTGTGGGCATATCACACCACTTGCAAGCGATTAACGGGGAAAACACCATTCAAATTGGTATATGGGAAAGATGCCATCATGTTGATGGAGTACATTGTTCTGAGTCTGTGCATTGCAGCAACGATGGGCATGGACCATGAAGCAGCACTCGAGGAGCGCATGGAGAAACTGATACAACTCAAAGAGGATCACTTCATTGTAGGTTTCCATCAGCACATTGAGAAGGATCGACAGAAAGCTTGGCATGATCACCATATAAAGAACAAATAGTTTCAGCAAGGAGATTCATTGCTGCTATACGGTAGCAAGTTCATGAAGCATCGAGGAAAGTTGTAGATGCATTGGTTAGGTCCATATCTTGTTAATTCCATTACTTCTAAAGGTGCAGTTAAACTACAGCAATTAGATGGAGTGATGCTACCAAAACTAGTAAACAGTAGCAGTATGAAGCCCTATAGGATGGGCCTAGAACCGTGCAATGCTTGAGGCACTACGCACTGGAAAAAATAAATCGGTACAATGATGGGTGGAAGGATAGGGCACCAAGAGGAAGTGTTTACGCAAAAGTAGTAGTTAGTAGCGCAGTTAGAAGGTCATGTTGTGAAAGCCGCAGGGCTACGACATAGTCAAATCTACAATAAATGAAGGAAGTTAACTGCCGGTGCTCGTTGAAGTGACATGCATTTATGGTCGATCTGACCTTTGGATTGACATGATTGTCAGTGGATTCGGGTCATTAATGATTGATTTGGTCATGATGACCGCATTTGATTTGGTAATGACGAGGAAGGATCGACTTGATGCTATAAGAAGGCGCTCAACGTGGCTTGGAAGCACCGTTGTGTGAAGTTGCAAAGAGATTTGACAACAAGGCAGGAGATCTCTAAAAATATCAGAGGACAGATGAAGGAAATTACTCACCATTATGTAGATTTCAAGATCAAGATCATTGAGTACACCATGTCCAACTAAGCGTGGCTTGAGGGTGAGCCACAAGATTGTGTTGGGGGCCTGTTGGTAGGGATTTTGGGACAAGTTAGTTATGCAACATTGTGGATGTTGAGCAAGAGAAAAAGACACCACGCAAGGGGAGAATGGCAGGCAAGGTGGAGAATAGAATATTTTGTATATTTTGTGTCACCTTTTTGTACTTTGGACCATATTTTGTGGATATTGGTCACGATTTTCTAGAAGTAGTTAAGAGTTAGTTAGGAATTCGTCCAAGTGGACCTTAAATGTAAAGGCGCGAGCCTATAAATAGAAGTAGAATTGCAAGTGTCGAATAGATTTGGAAGGGGTAATTAGAGCACTTGGTGATTTGTGAATTGTTTTAGAGAACCTGTTGTTTTGTGCAGAAGTAATATGAAAAATAGGAAGTTGATCTGAATCACTTTGTTTTTCTATGTTTTAATGTTTTACTGTTTTCTGTGACCCAGTGATGAATGTCCGGTGAATATGCGATATGGATATATGATGTAATGTTTTGTCATTCTAAATGAAGTTATCTTTCTATATCTATGTGCGCTTCAGTATTTTTATTGTAGTTATGAATGAATGATGAGATATGTTGAAGAACTATGATGAATAATTATGTTAAATGGTTGGATCTATTACTTATTGAAATAAGTATATGAGTTGACGATGCACATATTCCCCTTCTATTCTATGGAAACTTGGTTCTGACAGCTCTCCCTCGAACATCTTAGATGATACTTCATCCACTTCGTGGGTGTTTTTGGGCAGGGTAAAACCTTTCTGGGTCGAATCTCAGGGATATCGCACTGAGCTAAGCGTCAACAAAGTGGGAACCCTTGTCAACTAGTTTTGTTGGCTTGGTTCATGTCAACACTCTTGATTTGGTTTGTGACCTCTTTCTGAAGCACTTGGGATTGTTTCTTGCTCTTCCCCCCACCTCCTTCCTTGGCATGAATTTGTTGTGCAAGGTGTTGATCAACCTCTGTTAGTGGGTATGGAATGAACCTAGGAAATTTTTTATCTATGTTTATGTCAGTCTTATTGTTTAACCTATTCATGCTAAAGTGGTTGGCTTGTCTACTTATGCAAGTCTCCCTCCCAAGAGAGGTCTTATCTGAATTTAGAGCAACATAAGGTATGTTCGGTTCTTATAGAGCAGAATTCCTTTTGCTTTGTTGACATTATCTGAATGCATTAGTTTGTAGGTTGTTTTTCTTTTTCATTTATAACGAAAATTTAAAAAAGAACAAATATTTTATTTATATGCATTTAGTCTAAGGTTTAGTCTTAGGTGCATTGCATACCTCTGTCTTTCTAAAATACAAAAAGAAATCTTTCTTTTGTGGCCTCTATTTTCAGTTTTGAAAAGAAAACAGAAGTAGAAGTTTGCATTTCGAATATCTTTCAATTTAGTCATTTTTTTTATGCTTTCAAGTCAAAACACCATTGGTTTCATTTTTGCTACCTTTGAGTAATGAACAACCCTTAAAAAGAATGTTAATATTTAAAATATATTAGTAACATTTTCTTTCTAGGGATGACACACACTAGTCTAGGCTAGTGTTTTGGGTTAGCGACATCTTTAACTACCCAAAACTTTATATTAAAACCTAGTGTCATTTTTTTAAAGAAATCCAATATCATAAAGAAAGACACCGGAAAGCTCCTCTAACACGGGATTCAAGCATGAGGTCATATGATACTGAGTTGTGGAGATACCCCTCCTATACTAGATTGAGTATACACCAAATCTGCTGCACATTTGGGGACTTATTCAAATACTTCCTTCCAGCCCTATGTGGTGTCGTGTACTGTTTGAGTTTTGGGATTAGTTACCATGCCCCTTCACATAGGCTGGACTGATGACTATTCCGCTGTAATTTCTTTGTGATTTTGGTAACCTTAGTATCTTGACTTCTAGGATTCTACATGGGTGACAGTGGAAAGCTATTTCCATTGTACCCGGGACAAACATGGGAAGAAATCTCGTTCATCTCTTTGGAAAAATTTTTTATCAGGATCCTGAGTACTTGTCCTTCTCCCTTCATGGTTTAGTTATGGGCCCTCATCATCCTAGACTCTCCTTTGGAAGGTATCCTTGTGTGCCTAGTCTGTATACTTAGATTTTTATTCTGGTGGTGTTCTCTCTATGTTGTTGGTTTCCAGTCAACCTCAAACTTTTATTTCTTGTTGAGTCATAAACTATGGCTAGTACCCCTACGGACACCAACTAGGCGACCCCCGTGCTAAGGGATTCTTCTGATTTTCCTTTTACTGGGAATGTTGGTGTTCCCTTCATGGCCACTTTGAATATTCCTAGATTCACCCTTGGGATACCTATTTGGTTGTTTTCCACTCCGACTGTCCTGAATGCTCCTGATGCTTCTGAACTAAGCACCTTATATCAAGGGCATCAAAACAATGTTTCGCCTTCACCAGTAGCAACTTATCCTCCTCCTTCTACCTCATGCAGTGAAAGTTATGATAGTAGTAACCTGCAATCTAAAAGGATCAAAATAAGGAAGAATAGGAAGAAGACACGAAAGCAAGGGGGAAATCAGCCAGCCTCTGAAGGTCATGCTAGGGGAACCTGTCCAACCTCTGCGAGTCATGTTGGACCTAACGACCCAGCCTTTGGAATTCATGTTGGGGGCACTCCCTCAACCTTTGCAATTCATGTTGATCATAACCATAGAGCCTCTGAAGGTCATGTTGGGGGCACACACTCAACCTCTGGAATTCAAGTTGACCATAACCACCCAGCCTCTGGAAGTCATGATGGTGGAACCTATCCAACCTCTACAGTTCATGTTGGACCCAACCACCCAGCCTCTGGAATTCATGTTGGGGAAACATATCCAACCTCTGCAGGTCATGTTGGACCCAACCACCCAACCTCTAGAAGTCATGCTGGGGGCGCACACTCAACCTCTACAAGTCATGTTTTCCTTCACCACCTAGCCTCTTGAAGTCATGTTGGGGGAAATAACTAGCCTCTGCAAGTCATGTTGAACCCAATCAACCAGCCTCTGGAGGTCATGATGGGGGAAACAGACAACCAATGCAAGTCATGTTGACACTGTTGAGATAACCAATCGTCCAAAATGCAATCCTAAGTTCCCTTGTAATTTTTGTGAAGGATACCACCTTATTCATCAATGCCCTTCCATTGTGGAGGTAAAAAGAGTGTGGTTCCAAGGATATCATGTTCATGAAAAACTTGTGATTTCTCAACCACCTACTCAACCTTTGGTTGATCAAGTGGTTGAACCAATGCAATCTTTGGTCAATCCCACTCTTCCTTTAGAGAGTGACCTTTATCAAGTGATTGAACCAATGTAATATTTGGTCAATCCCACTCTTCATTCGGATAGTGACCTTCATCAAGTGGTTGAATCGATGCCATCTTCGATCAATCCCCCTCTTCATTTGGAGAGGGAATTGTCTGCTAGTCATGTTTTCTTCAAATTTAGTTCAGAACATTCTGGACAAGGGGGAACTGAATTCATTTCAAATGAACCCCCGCCAAGCTCTCAGATTGCTTCCTTTAATTAGGATAGCCTAGCTAAGTCACTCCTTCCTTCAGATGCACTGTTTCAAATAAAGGTTCAAATTGGACACTATACAATTACCCATTGTATTGTTGATGAAGGAGCCTCTGTTGGTATTTTATCTGCATGTGCTTGAAGAGGCATGGGATATCCAATCCTTATGTCGAATGATAGTTATTTATTGGCTTGTGATAGAATAACTAGCCAAGATTTGGGAATTCTTACTCAAATTCTGTTACTTTGGGTGGGAAGATTGTCTTAGTTGATTTTAGGGCAATAGAGGACCCCTTGGATTTCAATATGCTCCTTGGGCGTGATTATGTTTATGCTAAAGCTGTGGTGTCAAATCTATTTCATGTTATGTACTAACCTAATAACAAAATCATTGTCATTTTCAATCAACTGGCATTTCTTGATCCCTCTTCTAACGCAACTGGAGACCAAGTCTATCCTTTGTTAATTCCCAGTGTTTCGGTAGACACTACCCCACCACCGGTAAATTATATGGACTCATATCCCATACAAATTTTTAATTAATTATATTGGGTTGTATTGTAGTTTTGAAAAATGATAAAAAGTCTCTGACATAGATCATAACTAAAACCCTCCAATTTGAACCATCAGTTGATCAAAACAAGAACCAAGCCATTAATTTTCGTGATTTGACATTCCGGCAATGCTAATTTGTATAACCTCCATGTGTTACGTTGTCAGAATGTGTCAAGTCACATTTGTTAAGAAATTATAAGAAAACTTGAAAAATAAGTTAGAAACATGACAAAATCACATATTTGAAGACTTTAGGGAAGATTTAAATGAATATAAGACATATTTAATTCATTAATCTTGAAAATGCATAACAGAAAGATGGGAAGATATAAATACTTGATGAGATTATGCCCTAATCATTATGACTAGACCCTAGAAAAAATGTGAACTAATAAAGAAAAATAATGAAGAGGAATGTAAAAACTAAGGTACAACTCTAGTACTAACACAGTCCACAATTTTTAGCATGTGCACCTATGTCATCTACCTTGCAGACATCCAGAAATTTTGTTGAACTCTTGTTTCATGTTTTCTTGAATGCTTCCTCTTTCTTCTTAGAATTTCAACTCTCCTCTTTCTAATCTTCATTCTTGAGAAAATTATAATCTCTAATGTTAGTCACCCCCTCTCTTGGTTTTCTTTATTCTTTTATATTAAAGGTGTTTTATTTTCATAATACATTCTTTGTTGTAATTAGCTTGAGACACCTATCAAAGGTTAGTTAGGATTATGAGTGTGTTCCCTTTTTTCCTTTTTGTGCCAATTGTTTAAGTACCATATATTTTTATTTTCATTTCTATTGTCACACTAGTATTATCTTTGTTAGTATGCTAGGACCCTAATTATGTAGGCTCTAGAATCGTAATGGTGCTCTTTATCACACACATACACACACACACACACCAAGGAGATATAGGTTGGAATAGAGCGTATAGATGTTTGAACATCTAGTGAGAACAATTGTATAATTACTCCATTGTTTCTCTTTTGCAAAAATATTGTCATGTTGTTAGAACTTAGGGTCCTAGTATACTAGAAAATTAAAGATAATATAAATGTAAAGTCACGTTATATAGGCTTAACATATATATAATATATTTTTTTTTAATTCACCTACCCCTATAGAGACTATGACCTCTCTTCCTTTGGGTTTTGTCCATCCAATTTAGTGGAAGAGTTATTGAAATAAATATGTATAATGATGACAAGATTACCTCAATCATGGTGTCAAATATTGTGATATTACATTGGATTCCTCAAGAATCAGATATAACATTTTTACCTAAAACACATGTTTAAGACTAGTTTGTGTACTAGTCAAAAACCTTAACTTGAACAAACCATAACAATAATATTATAATGAAGTGGGACCTAAACTGTAAGATTTTGGAATGCACAACATCACAGCAAAATTTCTGAGTCATGTGACATTACATCCTATATCTAGATAGCAAAAACAATCTCACTTAGAATTATTTGCACAAAGAGATAGCAAGAATAGAGATAAAACATTGGCTATAACACTAGAGGAAAATCACTCCAGTGGGAATTTTTCCCCTCTGATATTATTCATTAACATGAGTACAATATATATATTCTATCAAGAGACAAAATAAAGAGTATTAGTGGTGATTTGAGTAGCTCACATTAATTTTGGCTTATCTTGACTAATTCCCCTAATCTATGGCATTGTGCCAAGTGTGACTCCAAGTAGTGGCCATAATGAGGTGAAATAAACCTAGACAGACCATGAAGTGGTTAGGATAATAAAAAAATATGAAAGGAACTATAATGATGGCACTATATGTGGTTTAGTGGCTTGGTTTTGAACCATTAATGAGAAAATTGACCAAATCCTCAAGAGGGCACACCTAATCTCCTTAAAACAGGGAAATGAAATAACTCCCTCATAAATGTAGCATATAGGGGTGCATTAACTCCACAGAATAAGGAAAGGAGTGGGTTAGTGTATAAACAATATTTTATGGCATAACCACTAGTCTAAGTGGGTCAAATGTGGACAAACTAGGATCGAAGACACCAAACTAGGAACTAGAACCATTTTCACATGGAACAACTTACACTAAGCACTTGGAACCTTATGAAAATATTATTAAACAAGGTCTAGATGGGAAATATGTTCCAACACAATTTTCCATAGATATTTAATTTTTTCTTATGAGTCTCCTAAAAAAAATGTATCTTAAACAACCAAGGAAACAAAAAATTATAGTGAAATTGGATCCGATACCAAATGTTATGCACCAAATTCCCAAAATAACATAACAATAGCCTAAGAAAGAGTAACCCAAAACCTTACGAATGAAATAAAGAGATGAATAAGAAGTCTCTATGAGGGTAAAACCTCCTTATACAATGTATCAAATTCACAAGACAAGATGAGACGATTCTATGTGATGTCCCTTTCCAGGAGATCAGTCCAGGTGGTTATCTGGTGTCACTTAGGCCTAAAAGATGTTTTTTTAACTGAAATTTTAGATGGTATTGGATGTTCCATGGTATTGACTATGGTATTGGGCTCAAACAAATATAAAATAGGAATACCTCTCCCACTATGGGCATGTTGATTTGAAATTAATTTCTTGTGATCATTTAAAAGTTTGTCCAAAGTTTTCATTAGGGTTTCTCAAAACCCATCCACTTGAGTTTAGTTTTGGTGGTGAGAGACCACCCTAACTAGAAAACCATGAAACCCACTCAGGTTTTTCTATTAATATTCATTTGGAAACTTGAAACCAATTTGGGGCTTCAAGTATTGCATGGATGATTATTTGGAGAGAAGCTAAATTTATCTCATTTCATGGACATGGTAGAGAAATCAAATTTCTAATCGCATGAAACCCTTAGTAATCTTGGCATAGTTTACAATGAAACGTCGAAGAAAATTGGACTTTCCCTGCAGGCTCTGAAGTTTCCTGATAGAACGAGGAGGAGGAAATTTTACAATGGCCTCAACTTTTAAAGGATCCACCTAAATGCCTCTATTAGAAACAATGAATCTGAGCAGTCTCCCTGACTCGACACAGAACACACACTTGTGGGGATTCAAGCATATTTTATAGTGTCTGCATCACTCAAATATCAAACGCAAGTGATCTAGATGGTCAATCCTCTTACGAGAATGTGCAGGCAAATCATCAAGGTAGGGTTCGACAATGGATTTAATATTATGAAAGGCAAAATTCATTTCCCGCTAAAAGGTTGCCCCAGCATTTTTCAATCCAACGGGCATTTTTTTGTATGCGAAGGTACTCCAAGTACAAATGAAAGCAGTTTTATGTTGCTCTTCCGGTTTTATTTGAATTTGATTATATCTGGAGAAACCATCCATAAATGAAAAAACTTCACTTCCCACACAAGCATCAATAATTGATCTATAAATGGCGTGGGATAATTGTCCTTAGGATAGGCTTTGTTTAAATCTCTAAAGTTGGTATAGATGCGTATGGTCCCTTGCTTCTTATCAACAGGAACAGGGTTGGATACCCATTCAATCAAAGCTATGGGATAAATAAAAACGGCTTTCAGCAGTTTTTCCACTTCAGCCTTCACTGTCTCCGCTTTATGCAGGTTAACAGGTCTCAACTTTTGCCGAACAGGTTTAGTGTCAAGGTATGTTCGGATCTCATGCTCAACTATAGATGGATCAATGCCTGGCATCTCCTCATATGACCAAGCAAAAACATCACTGAATTCCTTAAACAAGGCGATATAAATTGCAATCTCCTGAGGAGAGTAGTTTGCGTCGATATGTATATTTTCCACAACGTCAGGATTTACAGAGATGTTGATAGGGATGGTAGCAGAAATATTTTCCATATTCCCCTTAGCAAACATTCCTTCCCTTGGTAAGGGATTAACGGGCATATCAACATCGTCTGTCAGTCTCATATGAAACTCTTGATTCTCTATCCTGATTAACTTTGGAAGAAAATAGGATCAATGGTAAAGATATTCACAGATGTTATCTCATCCACACATGGCTTCCAGAATGGCTTCATCTGAAGGAAAAACCATATCTAAGAAATTTGTAGAATGCAAAGAGTTTTCAGCCCAAGCAGGAAAATAGACTTCTTCTAGTTCCTCTGAGACTGAGAGGGGAACCAGAATGGGATCAACAGTGGTTTGGGTGATAGCTTGATAATCTACTTCCACTACCGATAAGGGCACTTCAGGTTCATGGTGGGTAGGGAGAACCCAAGGATCAGTCCTATCAACAACTGTGGCTATGGACTTCCTCACACTAGTAGAAACTATATAATTAATCGGAGCTGGAAGATCAAATGTGCCCATCAATGATGCGTACATTCCAGCTCCTAAGCTCTCTGCAACAGGTTTTGCCTGATCAACCAATGGTACAGTGGACTCATTAGATTCCATGCGGCCTTTCCAGGTAAAATTGAGTTGGTCAACAGTAACCAACTTCCCTTCGTGTGGAAACACTACCACTCGAAAGACGGTCGATGCAATAGCAAACATGGCATAAGTCTAGCTTCTTTCCAAGAGAAAATTGTAGTCCAAAGGTGCATCAATCACCTCCACCTCAACAGACACCGATTTCCCTACTAGCTTAATTTAAAAATCCGGTAGGATACCATGTGGACGGAATGACCTTCCGTCAAAAGCAGTAAGCTGGGTGTTTGATGGGACAAGCTCTGGGGATCCAAGAGCTTTCCAACATGACAAGGACATAACACATGTAGAATCACCCTCATCGACAACTACCTTTCCAATGGTCTTTCCACCATGGATGACATCTATCGATAAGGCTACATGGTAAGGTAGGTGAATTTTGACATTAGACAAGTGAAATTTCTCCATGAGACTCGATGAGTCCATACTGCCTAAGGCTGCTAAGAGTGCATCCTTCTAGGTGGGACAATTCTGTAACACCTCTAAAGCTGACATTGCACAAGGTGTCTAGGCTAAGTCTTCAACTATGGAGTAGTTGGATGCAGCCCTAGCATTAGGATTATGCAAGGTATTCTTAAAGACACCTTTCAGTATCTTTGGAATAATTTCGGTAGGTTTCTCGATCGTGAGAGGGTTAGAAGTTTCACCTATAGACTAACCCTTCTCCAAGGTCTTTTTTCATAGTTCTTATTCTTGGTCTGTAGTAAAGTTGGAGATCGAACCATGTTGATATAATTGGGGTCAGGGGCATTTGGGGTGCCCCCTACTGCATTTGAAGCTGAAGAAAAATTATGTCCTTGGGGAAATGGATCCTTTAGGACAGCTGGTTGTTGAGATTTTAACAACTTCTGAGATTATTCCATAAGGGGACAAATATGGGTGAGGTGATCTTCATGGCACAACTTACATGGGAATTTCACCTTCTTCTTTTTTTTCTTGCCCCCATCAGCATTATTTGTGGGTTTCTGCTTGTTTTGATTTCCCTCCCCTTTCTTCCTCTCTTCTTTTTCCCATTGGGATGTTGATTTCCCTTCTAAGAGGTCTATGCAAAAAAATTTGCATTTTAGGGTGAGGGGGCATCCTTTGCTGCCTTCACCATAGAATTTTTTATGGACAGCTAATGGAGCTGTTTGGCCAAAGATTCTACAGTGGGAGAATTCACAAAACCAACCACACCATCGGCATGGGGTCTAGGCTAAGGTTTCTCTACATCATGTGTTGGCCTCGGTGCCTCAGGGATAATCTCATATAAGATCCCAGACTAAGAATAAATCAAGTCAAGTTGTTGGGCCCTGAGGATAGATTCTTCCTCGTTCGTCACTCCTGAAGTAGATACGTCCTTAGATATATAAGGCAATAGGGATTAAAGGAACCATTCTAGTAAGAAATCAAGATGAATAGTGGATTTAATAAGACTCTTCTGCCTCCTCCACTCTTGGATGTGGTCCGAGATGTGGGTGGCCTTGTTCTGCCGAAAAGTAGACAACAAGTCCGTTCCAAAATCATATCGGACAGGAAGTTGGAAGTGACTAAGGAAAGCATTAGCCAAGTCCCAAAAACTACTGAACACAGCAGAAGGAAACTCAATGTACCATTTTGCTACAGTACTCGTCAAGGTTCTTTGGAACAGCCTCAACCGAACTGAATCTTCATTCAGTGAGTTGGAAGAGCACCATAAATGAAAAGTGGTGGCATGAGCCCTAGGATCTTCACCAACTTTGCCTTCGAATTTTGGGATGTTCGAGGGAAACTTGGTAGGTACAGGCGGCTAGGAGGGATTATGCCTCACCAGGTCATTCATTAGTTTAGACAAATCTCGCAAGTTTAACATTTCCAGGAAAGGAAGCTTGGGTCTAACCGGAGCATTAAAAGTACCAGTTTGGGGATTAGAGGGACCTAACCCTGTGTTCCCATATGTGAAGGTGGGGTTGACCCCTGTTGTTGGTTGTGAATTGGTTGGGTTTCTTTGAAAAGGGTTCCATCCATAAGCCATGGGATTGTTTGTGTAAGGTGTAGTATAAGAGGTTCTCGTTGTCCCAGTCAAAACTGGGGTTTGAAATACAGGAGCAGGTATCCCTCCGCTAAAAAGCGAAAAGGGAGAGCTCGTGAATGGAGCATAAACCAGGGTTTGGAAACCTTGACCATAACTTTTAGCATTCCCAAACTGCACCCCTACATAAGAGGGTGTAGGGCCTACGTATGGAGTGGATGGGGGAATGTGCCCCCCATTCCAAGGAAATCCTTGGACAAAATCCAAGGATCCTATTGGACCACTCTGGGTAGTGTGTGCGAAGGAGGCAGGTACAGTAGGTACACTGGGAATCCCAATGACCATTCCACTAGAAGCACCTGCTAGACTTGTGGGAGTCGGTGGTTGAACCACTCGGCTCGCTAGAGTTAAGGGTGTAGTAGGTATGTTTGTTCTAGGGGTACTAACTAGGGGAGGTAGCACCCCTCACTACTACATTTTGACCAAAAATCCGAGGGCCGTCATGTCGTATTTTCGACACTTTTCTGTCGCATGTACGACACTTTGATTTTTTTTTAAGCGTCGGAAACTTGTCGTCGGTTAGCCGACACTTAAATAACCGTCGCTTAAGCGACACCTATGTAACCGTCGCTTAAATGTAAAGTGTTTCTTAAGCGACAGAATATTTTCGACGGTAGAAAAAAAAAATTAAAAAGCTTTCATAACCGTCGCTTAAGCGACGAATATCAACGTAAGGCGTCGGATATGCGACACCTACAACCGTTGGATAAGCGACGGAGATCCAAAAAAGGCGTCGGAAAAGCGACGGTTAGCTAATATTTTAAAAAAAAAATACTACATAAAAGCTTGAAAAACCGTCGGACAAGCTACGGATATAACCATTAACCGTCGCTTAAGCGACAAGTAGAACCGTCGCTTAAGCGACGCTTGTTAAAAAAAATTTAAAAAGAAATTAAAATTCATTGACCAGGTGGGTAGATGTGTCGTGATCCACGTTAGCTATTGACTGATTCAGATATGGATTTACAGCCTACATCTTTCGGGAGGGGTGGTCTTGAGGACGACAGTCAACTGATTTCTGTCCCCCTAAGGCTTGTAGCCCTGCTGAACCTGTATGAGTCTTTGTCTCACCTCATGCAGGGATATACAGAGTTGCCGGCTGCATCATAGCCCCTGTACGATAATAAGAGTAGTTGCGGGCTGGGAAGTAGGCTACAACAGTGGGTGGATATCCTCATATATTCACCCGGCAACTCCTTCCGATTTCAAAACACTCAGGAGATCCTCCCATTTCAAGTTCACCAAGGGTGTGTTCAGGGTTTTGACATTTCCATTTGAACCATTATTTGATTGTAACAATAAATGTATCGAATGAATCTGTAACCTTTACCTGCTTCCATCAACCAATAAATAGTTACAATCCAGTTAATCTCCATGGGATAAGTAATGTAAGCCAAAGGCAGATTGATGTGTCAGACCTGCAATGACTTCATAATCTCAGGCTCTTTTCCATCACTTCGCTCAAGTGCTTCCTGTGCTTGAAGCTCCATAGATTCACGCATCAGTTGACTTAAGAAAGTCACATCATCAGACATGACACCAAGCCCCCTTAAAAGCTTGGAACCCAACTGCAAACTTGTCTGCCAGTAATGCACATATGCAATAAAAATAAGCTCTTTAATCTCAACTGTATATGTTGTTGACTTAGCTGAAACTAAGTAACAAATGAATTACAGAACAGAATAAATGAGAGCACACCGGTACATAAAAGCTAATACCTCTGCATTCTCCAAAATGACATCTGTTGCACCTGCATTTTTTAGTTCTAAAAGATGTCCAAGATCCTGTGCTCTTGCATAGATTGGAACCTGTGGAAAAGAGATTCATGAGTTTTTCCATGGCATTCAAACCTATGGTTGTCAGAACATTTTTTCCCTTGCTTCAGCAAGAAGTTGCCATTCTTGGAATTTACAGCTTGCACTACTTAGTATTACATTAAAGCGTTCATTCTGTGGATGAATTCTTTGTTCAATTGAAGGTGCAATTGGATCAAGCATCGCTAAGTAATTCCCGCTCTATTTTGGGCAAGGCTGGCAAGCACTATTTGACTACAGGGCCATATTTTCTGCGTTGACACTTTAAAGAAATGAATGTCAAGGACTGAAAAAATGTTATATATCTCATAGATAATCTATTACACTAATAATATGTATTATCTAATTAATAATACACACTGTATATCACTACTATCCGTCTGAAGGTGTAAGCCATATTTTTTGTAATAAAAATTCCCTAGCTACAGAGGTAGGGGCAATAGAGATGCTTGTGCAATACCATCCCATTAAGGGGATAAAATCATAAAAAAAAGCCCCTATACAGACTAATTTAACAGTATCAATTTGAAGAGAAAGGATGGCAACTTTGGAACAAAGCCAGAATTGATTAAAAAATTTTAACTTTTTGTTTATTTTCTATATCCCCGACTTATTCTATCATAAATATAGTCACCGTGTATGGAGAATTCTTAAAAAAAATGGTCAAATCCTAAGCAGTGGCAAATTTTAACGGCCATGTGAATGGCACTTGAGGTAAATGCTGACAGAGTGCATGTATCCTAACTTGAGGAATTTTTCCAAACTCGTACCCATGACCTCTGAGCATTCTCTACCTTAAAATTAGTCAGTACTGATTGAGCCAACCGACCAAGCTATATAATATATTCAGTATTGCCATTTAATTCGACCAAGCTATCCTGAGATATCGATTGAACTACAAGACCTACCATTACCAAATAAACCCCTAGGGCCTAAACTTATGGAACACCAAAATCAAGTTTGCGGTATCCATTAATAACTATAGAAACCAAAACCATTTCCTCCAATAACCATCCTGGTCAGTACTGTTGAAACATTATAGAATAACACAGATGTCCATATAAAAGTTAACTCATGCTAAGCGGTCACTACAATAAAATTGTGCCCTCCTTACAAAATGAAAATCATTTTTTTTATGGTGCTTGCCTAGGTTGAAGATATGGCATATTTGTACAAGACCTTTATATCATGCTGGCAGACAAGATAAAACAACAAGCATAGCAATGGACTGAATTTATGTAGTGGTCACCATAATGGATGCACAGATAAAGAGGGGAAGATATGGCACACTTGTTAAACAAGATCTTATATTATGCCGGCGGACAAGATAAAATTACAAGCATAGCGATTCTGAGATAATTTATGCAGTA